>VNJR01003085.1:0-48172 GCA_008042585.1 Drosophila punjabiensis | reverse complement strand
TATTATATTATATTTGGATAGATTATAATTCACACAATTGGAATCTGCAAGGGTATACCAACTTCGGCGTGCCGAAGTTAGCTTCCTTTCTTGTTTTTAGAATGACTCAAAGAAGCTCTTTAAAATTCCGTGTTAATTTTTTTAAATTAACTCATCAGTTATTGTGTTAATCAATTATTTTTAATATCTTATATAAATGCCAATACTTATTTCATGATTTTCAAATTTACCAAATTTATTTGCATTTATTTATCAACTGTTGTTTAAATCTGATATTTTTTAAATCTAATAGTAATCCTAACATTTATTTTACTATTTTCAAACCTCTTTTGGGGAAACATAGCAATTTCCCCGCTCTGGGTTTATCTTCCTGGACTTCTCCTGCTCAGATGACAACCGGTTAACTTGGGACACTTTCTACTGCGCAAACGCACTGAGAGAGGGACAACTTTTCAGCTGAGAGAAAAGCTCGGCTGTTTGGAAAATGCAACTAATTTTAATCAAAACATGTTTGCCCGCTCTTGGCCCCCCTCCTGGCCCTTTCATTCAATGATCCCCCGACCCTGGGCAGTTGTTGTTGTTTGTGTTCCCTTCGAAGATTTCCATAGGAGAGAACATTTGATTGAATTGTTATTGTTACGAGAGCTGCCTGCCTGTGAGTCTGCTGCTATTTGTGCAGATTTGTACGTAGCCTGTTTCCACGTCCGATTCTTCACCTTTAGATTTTCCCATTGCCATTTGAAAAAGTGCACATTTGAGGCTGCGGCCTGTGTGTTTGCGTTTGTTTTGTGTGGAAATAACTACAGTTTCCGTACGTGAGTTGATTTCTGTGCATCTGGGTTTTTGGTCAGGCGAATTGGTCTACTTTTTGGTTGAGTAGCCATCGCCAAACGAACTGCGACCCTGACCTATATTTCCTATATTTCCCTCCCCCTCTCACTCGCACACCACTCACTTCTATTGTGACACATTCAAGCGAATTTAAACTGACTGTTATTCAAAGTCCATTTGCATATTATGGCCTTCGCATACGGATACATATGCAGGAACACACACACACCCTGGCAGACGTCATTTTCATGTCAGTCATACACTGACGCCATTGAGTACTGCAAGTACACTGAGAATATTACCTGGGTATCTTTAAGGTCTGGTAATCAGATAATTGGTAGAGCTTTAAGTGCCTAGAGCTTTATATGCCATTAAATTATTTATAAAAACAAAATTGAAGTCTATAAAAAATATACAAATTAGAGGATAAGTTGGGTAAGTAAGCAAACATCATTATAAAGCACCTTTTAGTAGTAAAATATTAAATTATTATTTTCATTATTACTATAATTCATAAATTCTACCATTTATTATAAATATTTACAAACACAAAATTCAAGTCCCTATATAATATAGAAATTAGAGGACAAGTTGGGTAATTTATTAAGTAAGAAAGTAATGTTATAAGGCACCTTTTAAAAGTTCTTGTCTTCATTATTATTATATTTCAAAATTTTTAACATTTGAATAAAAATAATTATAGTTTCTACAATTACGTTACTAATTTCTTTAAAATATTAATATTATTATGAATATGATTTTGTGAATTTTTAATTGATTATTAAATTTTGAAATAAAAAATTCGGTAAATGGTTTTTTATTTCTGGTTTTTAGAAAACAACTTTTAATTCGATTTACACTACTATTTTAATTCCTCATATGGGTAATGTCCCTAGCAACATTTACTTATAATTGAATGTTGCGCAACAAGTTGCTAGCAGTTGTCAACATTTGCCTTAATTTTGCAACTTTTTCTTCTGCATTTCGTTCTGTTTAATTTAGATTTATTTAAAATTTAACATAGTTAGACTAAGTAAATTAGCCATATCCTTCAGTCACATAATAATTATTAAGCCTATTTCATAATATTAATTTATTTTATAATTTTTATAATAAAAAGAAATAATACATTTAAATATTATAAATGTTAATAATATTTTTCCATGTAGAGGTTATGTATTATATATTTTATATTCAGACATGTAGCAAACTAAGCTCAAAGAAGGTGTCACACATGTAATTGACGTAATTAGCTGTTTCTACTCGCATGTAAGCGACATATGTGTATGTCAGTTACAAAGTTAGACGGACTGGTTTGTTTATTGAAGCATAAATAACTTAAAAAACTCACAATTTAAACAAAAAACGTATAACACCTTAAATAGTTTAAATTACTTAAAAAAAATATTTTTTTTTTGTTTCTCTCAGCTGCCAAGATAGCGGGAATAGTGCGATGCAATCTTGGATCTTTAAATTTAAAGTTATTCTCGCTGAGCGCACCTGCAGTGAAATTGGTGGAATGAAACATTTTGCAGGCATGTTGTCGACATTTTTATGGCTGCCTCGTTTCAGCTTCCTTACGGCCCTCGCTCTCGGGCTCTGTCTCTCGCAGGTTACCCTCTTTCCTCCCTCCTCCCCCCGGCGGACTCTGCCTGGCAGCCACTTGGCTGCCCAATTAAAAGTTTTAGCACATTTTCACTTGAAATTAATTGTCGGTAAACGTAATTCATGTCCGAGAGGGAGCTCGGCACAGCACGGGACGCACAACACGGGACTGGCAAATGTGGCCGAGTGCAGGCAGCATCCATAAGATAGACACAACCATTCGGGTCTTGCGCTACTTTGTAGTTGCCTGCCTCGGCTAGCTGTTGCATACTTATGGGCGCTAATGCCGGGACATTTCAACAAACTGCCCAATTTCGAAGGTAACCTGCAGGAAAACAACAACATCTCAAGTCGCTGGAGCTTATCATTAGAGGAAGGAAAGCTAGGTAAATTGTTGCGGAATTAAAGTTGGGTTTAACATGCTTTGTAATTTTAATTACAGGAAAATTGTAAGCAAAGTTTATAAACATTTATCTAGCAAGGTATAAATATATAAATATGTTTTCAGTCTTTACCGAAATGCTAAAAAAAATCAGGTTAACATATGGTTTAAATTTTCAAATTGTATAGATACAAATTGTCCTTTTTGTTAATATTGGGGTTGCATCTGCTATCATCAGGAACTTAAAAACTCGTAATAATATGTCTAAAAGTATGCAATACTTCTTTTCAGGACCACACCCTTGTAAATTGGACTATTTTTTACCATTTAAAATCATTTAGCTTCTTTTTAAGTGTTTAAATCCCTCAGAGCTTTGTGTAGCTTCCGCGTTAAAAGTAAATTAGGTTAAATAATATTTCACCAAGTATCTTTTTTCCTTGTACTCTTTAAACATAAAATCCCAAATAATCATTATAATTTTACCTTTGCTATCTAAACAGTTTTCTCTTTTGCTATGGAAATTTAACTACATATAAACACTGGGAAGCATCATTAAACTGAAACTATATAAATCATGTTGGGCTGGGCGAGGAGTCGCAGAGTCAAAGAGGTTCGTTCTCTGGCTATTTGGCCCGCTTCCAGTCGTGGCCATAAATAACGCTGCACCGCCATTTAGGTGGGAACAAAATGAGAATTTTCAATTAAGTTAAAGGCCACTGTCGATGGCATGGCAGTGTCATTAGCAGGTAAAAGGCAATGCCGCAGCAGGAGCTGCAAAGGCGAGCAGTACTGGACCGTCCTGGACATAAATTAAAATCGAAGCCGGGGGCCAATTTTATGTCCGTTTAATGGCCGTCCTCGGCAGATGTGTGTGGTGTGTGTGAGTGGTGTGATGTGGTCATAAAATGTCATGAAATGACTCGGGTCTATGTTTAAATAATGCCAACACAATTTTATTTAGAATCCACCGCCGGCAGGTGGAAATCGGTTGGGGCTTCGCACCGCACCTAATTGACAATTCAAAATGTTTCGGGCGGCCAAGTGGAGCTGGTCATAAAGTTAATAAGCAATTTGCATAACAAATTGTCTAAAACGCTGGCAACATGTCGCATCATGGCATTGCTGCTGCTGCCGAGTGTGTGGGAATCCGAATGGCTGCAAATGTCCGAGCTAATTTTCCATGCACTGCGTTGCGTATACGCAGTGTGGGCCTCGCTGGCCATCCCTTGGGCAGTCCCGGGCATGCATTTAATTGTTTCGAACGAGGGGACACTGTCAGCCCCTACTATCAGGTTTTTTTTGGGACCTCTCGGGCACCCCTTTCGGCCATGACACTCATTCGCTTCGGATTTTTGTGCAAATGTGCTCGTAATTTATTCTCGGCCTGTTAATTAGCGCGACAACTTGCCAGCGGGCTGATTTAGATGGATAATTAATCGACTAAAAGGGTATCCTCTAGGAAATAATCAGAGAAGAGCTTAGGCTCTGACTTTTAAGGTTCCTTAGTCCTGTTTCCTCTCCCTAACTAGACTTACTTTTAACCTCAATAAACAGAATTTTCTCACAGGTATTATTATCATCACCAAGACACCAGAGATTACTTATAATTAACCCCTATAGAGTACAGTTTCCCCTTGTAATTTCCCGGATTTTCCTTCCGCTGGCCAAGCATCCTGGCTTCCTGGCATCGCTGTTGCTCCTTCCTGTTCCAGGGTATCTGAATAACATGGTTATGGGTGCATTTAGTGGACTTTCCACTGCAATTAGCCAGTGTCAATTGTTCATGCCACCATGTGTTAGTGTGTGCGAGTGTGAGTCCTTGTGTGGGCGGGACATTAGTGGATTGTTTTTTTCACCCACACACACACATGCAAAATAAGCCCATATGCATATACCTACATATGTATATGTGACGGAGAACTGAGCTAACTGCCATTTGCAGCTGTTTCTATTTCCGTTCACTGGCCACAAAGCTGCAGCTCCTCCTTCTCCGCGTCTGCCTCCGTCTCCGCCTCCTGTCCATCCGTCAGCCCCCCCCACCCCTGGGGCACTACATCATTTGTAATTTGATGGCAGGCTCCGGGAGGAAGCAGGGGGGCTCACCGGCAGCTGGCAAGGAACTGGGCCTCAAAGTATGCAACACAATTGCGGCCATGGCCATTATAATTGCAAACGCACACAAACACACACGCACACACACACGCACACACACATCAAATGGCGAGCAGGAACATGCATGCACAAATCCCATACCAGCAGCGGCCATCGGAGATACAATTGCTGTTAGCAGTTGCATTTTGCCATGTGCTTTGTTATAATTAAATGATTATCAATTTGGCAAATATTTGATGGGCTCCAGCTTCGGCTATGTGGAAGCAATCAGGCTTAAATTGATCCCAGCCAGCACACAGATGAGTGGCCAAATCGAGAAGTCCCTGGCCTAAGGGCCTAAGGATCATAATGCGGAATAAGCATACACATTTTATGCATGACTTGACCTGGCATGTCGCTAATTAGGTTTATTATTTAAATGACTAATTTTGTAGTGTCTGTTTTTCTAAGAGAGAGATAAGAAAGCGGACCTACTCTAGTAAAACCTTTTATAATTCGTTTAAAGAACAAAAATCAGATATTTAATCAAAATATTGCCGTTTTGTACCATACTCCGCTACCAAATCTTTCCATAAAGACACCTCTTGGATAATTTATTCCACCTATTTAGCATGTGGATCCTGATAGCTTATCTAATATTTAAAATTTACGATTGCAAATTAACGTTTAACTGACTTCCGTTGGCCGCCCGATAAGGCAACTTTATAAAGAGGCAGAACCAGTCATCGATCGACAGTAGTTCTCTACTAGACCAGCATGAAGTTCCTCGTATTCCTCGCCTGCCTGGCTGTGGCCACGGCCAGCGTTGTGCCCTCCACGCCTGCCGGCAAGGCGGTGCCCGTGAAGGATATGCCCCGCGCGGGCAAGATCGATGGGCGCATCACCAACGGCTATCCGGCGTACGAGGGCAAGGTGCCCTACATCGTGGGCCTGAGCTTCAACGACGGCACCCACTGGTGCAGTGGCTCCATCATTGGCCACACCTGGGTCCTGACCGCCGCCCATTGCACGAACACCGCCAACCATGTGCTGATCTACTTCGGAGCCAGCTTCCGGCACGAGGCCCAGTACACTCATTGGGTGAGCCGCAGCGACATGATCCAGCATCCCGACTGGAACGACTTCCTGAACAACGACATTGCCCTCATCCGCATCCCGCACGTGGACTTCTGGAGTCTGGTCAACAAGGTCGAACTGCCCAGCTACAACGATCGCTACAACAGCTTTTCCGGCTGGTGGGCCGTCGCCTCTGGCTGGGGTCTCACCGACAACAACAGCGGCATGTCCAACTACCTGAACTGCGTCGATGTCCAGATTATGGAGAACAACGACTGCCGCAACTACTATGGAGGCAACTATGTCACGGACAACACCATCTGCATTAACACTGATGGCGGACGCTCCTCCTGCAGCGGCGACTCTGGCGGCCCCCTGGTTCTCCACGAGGGCAACCGCATCGTGGGCATTGTCTCCTTCGGCAGCGGAGAGGGATGCACGGCCGGCAAGCCCGCTGGTTTTACCCGTGTCACCGGTTACCTGGACTGGATCCGTGACCACACTGGAATTTCTTACTAAATTTGGTTGAAGGAAATCAAAGAATAAAGTTATTGCAAAAAGAAAAGGGGAGAAATGTTATATATGTTTATGAATAAGTCAAAGTTTTATAAAGACTTAAAAGTGCATGGATTTCTTTTCATCTTTTTATGAATTAAGTTGTGTTGTAATTAATGTTTGAAGAGTTCCTTAATTAGTCTGTTATTTGTAGAACATTCTACTTGTGTAGCCAAGATTTTAGATTTGGAATCGCCAACCTGAAATCAGTAGTCGACTGATACTAACCGATAAGCAAACCATAACCACCTAAGTTCTGATTGATAAAATAATACTTTAACTGAAAGCCAAAACAAAGGAAATATATATGGCATCCATTAGAAAACTTGATTATCAGAACTAGATTTATAAGCTACTTACATTACATTCCTTATCTTATTTGTCTGAGAAAATAATTTGTATTCCACAGTTTCCTTTTAATTTCTTTGCTTATATTTTAAGCCAAATTAATTTCTTTAGCCATTCGAAGCTCTAAAATTGAACTAACAAAATCAATATGTAACGCCGAAAGCCGTAAAAAGAGGCTATAAATTACAGTGCCGTAAAAACAAAACAAAAACTGCTTCAGCAGTTTACTTGAGAAATGTGTTTTTAGTGCAAGGACTCGCGGAGCCTCAAGGAGCAGAAGCTGGCGCAGAAGCAAAATCAATTCGCTGAGCCATTTGGCCGGCCCAGCGTGTAATTTCTCAATTTTCGGGCATGCCTAGCCTCTTGCTATATTGCTGCTGTTGTCCTGGTTAATTTGGTGCTATATACAGATACACAGAGAGAGATTCGAGCAGAGTTTTTCAGGTAAAATTATATACTTCCAAGATTTAATAAAAAATCATTTCTTTAAATAATATAATTAAGGGTACTATGTTATTAAACAGACACTAAACTTAAATGTTAATACCTTTTGTGTATTGTTTTCTGTGTTTACTGCAAAACTGTGAACTGCGAGAGTCCTGAATGGGAGTGTCAAATGGAGGTTGTCTGCATAGTTCCAGCGAGGACTTGACTATTTATAAGCTGCCGGCACGAAGATGCTTTGCCCGCTTTTTCCGCTACTCGTATTTCCTGCCTTGGTGCTCCTTTGTTCCCAGGGATTGCAATAAATCCAGTGACTGCTCGAGGTATGTGTTCGAGTTAAGTGCCTGGATGGAGAATTATCCCGGCGCTTTACTTGAAAGTGGCACGGATAAATGGCTGCTACCCGCTGGATATACGATAGCAGATAATGCTGCTTGATGATAAGACTTTCCAGCAAATAAGGATAAAGGATATAGATATGTACCAAAGAAGAGGTATTAGAAAATATTTTTTTCTTTATTACAGCTCCCGAGGAACTACAACGTTATGCCCAGTCCCTTGATCTTCTCATCGAGCCAGCCGCGCAGGTAGGGAACATTGGCGTACACGGCCGGAATGTCATCCTCGGCGCACTCCACGCCCCAGGACACAATGCCCACCAACTGATAGCGGTCCTGCTCGCCGGGCATCGTGCAGAAGAGCGGTGAGCCCCCATCGCCCTTGCACGTATCCTTGCCAGGATCGCCGCCAGCACAGATGAAGCTAGGACGGAGTCGGAAGCGACTCTCTAGGCGCGTAAGGCGCAGCTTCGCCTGGCACTCGCTGTGCTCCACCAGCGGAAGATTGATCCGCTTGAGTACGTGCTCCAGCTTGTCGCTTTTGGCATCTTTGGAGCCCCATCCCGTGGCAAAGCAGGTGGCAGCCAGCAGCTGGTTGATCAGCTGCGGCGTCTGAGGTGGCGGCAGGCAGAGTGGCTGGATGTGCGGTGCCAGTTGGACGGGCTCATCCAGCAGCAGCAGGGCGATGTCGTTGAAGAACACTTGTGGGTCGAACTCGGGATGCATGATGATCTCCTTGATCCGCCGGCTCTGGTGGATGTACGGCTCATTCACGCTATTCAAATCCCACTCCCCGAGACGGGCTACCAGAGTGTCCACGGTCTCGTTGACCACGTTGTGGGAACTGGTGACCACCAGCTGGGGATGGATGAGAGTTCCGCCACAGAGGAACTTCTGCCGCCCGGTGAAGATGCCCACCATCCAGGGGAACTCGCCGAAGACGGACACGTCCTCCGAGTAGTTGAACTTGTCGTCGTCTGGAATCAGACCCTTCGGGTTGCTCCAGCCGCAGCTCTTGTACTTGAAGTCCTTCTCCTTTTGCACATAAGGACTCTCGTTGTCGTCCACCTACGAGAGTAAAAGGGTTTTCCATATATATTCTTCATCCGAAGTTACTCCATGTTCTTTGACTCACCTTCTGGCTAACCTCACAGCAGCGGTACAGGGACTTGGAGCACGGGGTGGTGCCCAGCCTGGGATTGATGAGAGAGATGCCCGAGTCGTTGATTATGTTGTCGCGGCACAGCTTGCGTGGCACGCACTCCATGTTGATGCCACAGCTCTCGTTCGGTTCAGGTTCCGGGGTTCGGCTTACCTTGTTTTGAATCGAACTGGTGGCACGTGGCATGTTGTCCCAGCTCTCGAGCTGCTCCTTCTCGCAACACATCATCCCCACGCCGCAGAAGCGGGCTATTCGAGGACTAATGCCATTCCGGCCGGAGTCATCCGACTCCTGGCAGCGCTTGACTGTGGTGCAGAGCTCGGTTTGTTGGCACATCGACGAAGGAACGTCCTGGGCCTGGGCCTTGGTTCCGCTCGCCAGGAGGACCAGCAGGAGGAGCACTGCTGGTGTGCCGCGGATGGCGTTTGTTCCACTTGCCATGGTTGGTCGGGAACTGGCGGAGCAAAGAGCAGATGGAACAGAGTTAGAGATAAGCCGGATCCTAATCTCAGGCAATGCACCATCAAAGGTTATCAGCAGTGATTGCATTTTATTTTTTTTTTTAAATATATAAATACATATTTGTAGTTCAGATCACTCACAAAAACATAAAGCCAGTTTAGAGTTAAATATCACCTCTAGAATTATTTATATTTCTTAAAAATATGTAAAAGCAATCAAAAATAAATCATTAACACTAATGACATCTCAAATTCTGTATTGCTTTGATCAGGCTTAAGTTTGAATTCTTTATATTTGGCTTTTAAAAAAAACTTGAGGGAATTCGTATTATTATTTCCATCCATTGTTCTCTTTCATCTTTGTAGCTACTATTCAGTTTGGGCTTTGACTCAGGCATATATACATATAGTATATAAATCATTGTATTTTGTTTTGTATAAAACTACACACACCACACAAATGAGTTATCAGAATTACTATTTGTGATTAACTTGTTATTTAAGCCACAAAATATAACAATGTCACTTGTTTTTGTGAAAATACATGATAGAAACCGAAGACGTTCATTGAAACTGAGCTATCAACAGCTGACTTTTCCGATCGTTAATATATATACGAGTTTTACAGTAAAAATCACATTTGTATCCGCATACGAAGGGGTATATACGCGTAGCACCTACATATATAGATTACGGAGATACAAGCCGTCGATCCCAAGACGATGTTAAAGCTTGGGTTTCGCCAAGTCGACTGAGTGGCTCGAGTGGAACTCAAAACCATTTATAGAACCGGCTTGGGAGATTCCAAAAATCGCCAAAAGCGAGAGGAAAGAGATAACACTGCTATTTGTTGATTAAGAGAACAATTGTGGCAATTGAATGTTTCTATTATTTTTTAGAGAGCAGAGAGGAAAGAGCTTATAGCTCTGACATCTCACTAAGAATATGTTCTCCATTGGAATTCGAGTGAATGAGTCTGGTTTTCCCCAGCTTATGTTGGTGACCAGTCTCTCGGTGATCTCCTAAACGAGAGCCATAAAAATTGAGAGAATGAGATGAGCTACGAGGTGAGCGATAACACCAGACAGGTGTGCCAGGAAAATCCCTGGTTTAAGGTGGAAAACCCTTTGGGAACGGAGGTGCTCTCCTCTAACCCCACATCGTCTACATTCAGCATCCTTGCAATAATAATAATAATTTAAGCAGTTTAATTTAAAACAAAAGTAATTTTATCTTCAGAAAAATATTATTTTATTTAGTAAAAAATTGGTTTTAAGTTGCATTTCTTTTTGAGATTTGAGATGAAACTACAACGTTATGCCGAGTCTCTTGATCTCCTCATCAATCCAGCCGCGCAGGTAGGGCACATTGGCGTACACGCCCGGAACATCCTCCTCGGCACACTCCACGCCCCAGGACACAATGCCCACCAACTGATAGCGGTCCTGTTCACCAGGCATCGTGCAGAAGAGTGGGGAGCCGCCATCTCCCTTGCAGGTGTCCTTGCCAGGATCGCCGCCAGCACAAATAAAGCTGGGACGCAGCCGGAAGCGGGTCTCCACACGCGTGAGGCGCAGCTTGGCCTGACACTCGTCGTGCTCCAGTACTGGAAGGTTGATCCGTTTGAGTACGTGCTCCAGCTGGTCACTTGTGGCATCCTTGGCGCCCCATCCCGTGGCAAAGCAGGTGGCAGCCAGCAGCTGATTGATCAACTGTGGGGTCTGAGGCGGTGGCAGGCAGAGGGGCTGGATGTGCGGTGCCAACTGGACGGGCTCTTCCAGCACCAGAAGGGCAATGTCGTTGAACAATTTTTGTGGATGGAATTCCGGATGAGTGATGATCTTCTTGATCCGCCGGCTTTGGTGGATGTACGGCTCATTCACACTGTTCAAATCCCACTCCCCAAGACGGGCTACCAGAGTGTCCAGTGTCTCGTTGACCACATTGTGGGAACTGGTGACCACCAGTTGGGGATGGATGAGAGTTCCGCCACAGAGGAACTTCTGCCGCCCGGTGAAGATGCCCACCATCCAGGGGAATTCGCCGAAGACGGACACGTCCTCCGAGTAGTTGAACTTGTCGTCGTCGGGAATCAGACCCTTTGGATTGCTCCAGCCGCAGCTCTTGTACTTGAAGTCCTTCTCCTTTTGCACATAAGGACTCTCGTTGTCGTCCACCTAGTAAAGGATTATTAGTCTGGGCATCTCTCTTAAGGTTACTCATTTTTCGACTCACCTCCTGGCTAACCTCACAGCAGCGGTACAGGGACTTGGAGCATGGGGTGGTGCCGATCCTGGGATTTATGAGGCTGACTCCGGCGTCATTGATGATGTTGTCGCGGCACAGCCTCCGTGGCACGCATTCCATGTTCAAGCCGCAGCTCTCGTTGGGCTCAGGTTCCGGGATCCGACTCGCCTTGTTCCGAATGGAGCTCGATTTTGACTCTGCCTGAAATTTGTCCCAACTCTCGAGCTGCTCCTTTTCGCAACACATTCGGCTAATGCCGCAGAAGCGCACTGCCACTCGTGGTTGAATGCCTGAAAGGCCGGAGTCATCCGACTCCTGGCAGCGCTGAACTGTCGTGCAGAGCTCGTTCTGGTGGCACTTGGGCGATGGGGCATCCTGGGCCTTGACTCCGCTCGCAAGGAGGATCACAAGGAGAAGCACTGTAGACGGCATCATCTCTGAGGCTGTAACATACAAACATAAAAGTATATTCATTGAAAGTGATTTATCGAAAGCGAGAATTGAACGATCGGCATTATAGAAACGAGTATTATAGGCTGCACTTCAAATCTCCATAATGCATATATAATATATACGGATGCGTAGGGGTACGAGTAGCACTTACTTATATAGATTGTTCTGCCGGTCCGTAGACGATGTTATAGCTTGGGTCTTGCCAAGTCAACTGAGCGGCTTGAGTGGAACTCTAAGCCATTTATTAAACCGGCTGGAGAGAGAGTCTGTAAAGCGCTTTATTTTTCCAATATTGTGATAATAATATTCTAATTTTCCGCCATGGATGAGTGATGTTTATTGTTGGTTATGGAATTCGAGTGAATAAATGAATCTGGTATTTTTCTACAGGTGAGAACTGAGAGAAAATTGTTAAGCATATGCAATGATTATAAATAATATTAAAGAATATTAATTGTTGCACACTGAGGAAAAAGCTTTTTGATCTGATAATTGAAAACCATTTTTATTGTTCCATCACCTTATTTTCCATGTTAAATATAAAACATTTATATCAAATTAGATTAAATCTATATTAAGAATCTAAAGCCTTTAAAAACTTGTCCATAAAAAGTAGCAATTTTTTCAAGTGGCGAAAGACGATTCTTGAAATTATGTTTGGGTGTCGTCCTCCTGGAAAACAAGGATTGTTGACAATGATTAGTATTTAAATTACAAAATTAGTATATATTCTATCCACTTACCTTCGGTTTCACTCGGCAACAGCGACGCAGCGGGTTGGAGCACTTGGTCTGTGCGCTTAAGGGAGTGATGATACCGAACCCGTCGTCATTGATGATGCCGTCCTGGCACAGTTTCCGTGGCACGCACTCCATGTTGATGCCGCAGCTCTCATTGGTTTCTGAATCATTCCGGATTGACGGGGAATATGGCTTCGCCAAAGCCAGAGTCAGGAGAAGCAGGAGCACAGCTGGGATCAGCCAGCTGCAGCGGTTGGTTCTTCCACTTGTCATTGCAGTAGGAGAACTGGTAAATTAAGGACTAAACAGGATTATTTATATGTTGTTTTTCACAGGGAAAGTAAACAAAGGTTGTAGGTTGAAAATGCAACATGGAACACGGGACAAGCTCTATTAACAGAATCACAAAAGTTTAACTCATTAATTAAGAAATAATAAAACTAGTTAACTTAAACTTTTTCGAATTACTCATAATTTTTACAAACGAAACTGTAATGGAATCTGCTTTTGCATTTAATTGAATGCAAATCCGGAGTTTCTCATTGAAAATGAATTGCAAACAGCGGATGACAGAGCGACTAATTCGATCTATATTATATAAAAAATGCTGCATTATAATGCACTTATGTAGAGGAATATCATACGAGTTGAATCTATATATATCGTACCTATAATATCTGGAATAAACGCGCCGAACCCAAAAGTAATAGTTAAGTTTGGGTTTCGCCAAGTCAACTGATTGGCTCGAGTGGAACTCATAAGCATTTATAGAACCGGCTTGGGAGATTCCGAAGGCAGAGAGATACGACTCGAATTATGAGAGTAAGAGAATAATTATCATGACAATTAATAAGAAGTAATCTGAGTAATCTCTGGCAGAGAGCAGAGAGAAAAGAACCCCTTAAAAGCATATGATTTCCCAAGTAAGAGTCAGTCTCAAACGTCCCGCGGCTCTGGCACGTCTCTCCGAATAAATTGCGCATCGATCCGATTGGGATTAAATATATTTTGATATTCCGATATCTCACAATGGGTGAGTGTTGTTTATTGTTTGGCCCTGCCAGTGAGCGAGCCTGATCTTTCCCATGCCCAGCTATCGTCGCCATCCATGTGAAGCTGCTGCTGGTGGCCAGTCTCGCGCTGATCTCGCTTCCGCCGCCGGCCTCCTCGTTCGCCACCTGCAAGAGCACCCAGAGCTGCGTGGACAAGGAGATCTGCCTTTTGAGCGATGACGCCGGCCTGTATAAGCTGGACGCGCGGGTCCTTGACCTAAGCTGCGGCCCCAGCCTCGTGTGCTGCGATAAAGAGCAGCTGGAGAGCTACTATGCCGAGCAGAAAGAGAATGAGTATCGCAATCAGCGCCGGGGAAATCCCTGGCTTTCCAAGCTAGAGACCACCACGATAACGACCACGACGGTCACGACGACGACGCTGACAGCCAAGACGGATGAGGGCTATAAGAGCTGTGGCCTGCTCAAGGAGTGTGTGCCGCGGCATCTCTGCAGGACGGGAGTGGTCAACGAGGACGGCAGGTACATCATCAAGGCGCGCATAAATGAGGACAGCAACTTTGGCTGCCGCTCCGTGGAACAGTGCTGCCCGCTGGATGACCAGGTGAGAGGAAACCCCTAAGAGAAATCTGATCAAAGTAAGAACTTAATATTTTCCAGATCGAGGAACAAAAGAATCCCCAGCAGCGCAGCTTCCAGGACTTTCAGTCGAAGGGCTGCGGTTATAGCAATCCGCGGGGACTGTTTTACGCCCTGGATGGGTACAACGACAACGAGTCTGTGTTCGGCGAGTTCCCCTGGATGATAGCTCTGATGGACATGGAGGGCAACTACATTTGCGGCGGCACTTTGATCCACCAGCAGCTGGTGCTGACCAGTGCCCACAACGTGGCCAACTTCACCGAGGACTCTCTGCTGGCGCGGGCCGGCGACTGGGACCTGAACACCCAGACCGAGCGGCTGCCCTACCAGATGCGGCGTATCAGCCATATGGTTCGCCACGAGAACTTCAACAAGCTGACCTTCTACAACGACATCGCCCTGCTGGTCCTGGAGCGTCCCTTCCAGCTGGCCCCGCACATCCAGCCGGTGTGCCTGCCGCCGCCGGAGTCGCCGCAGCTGGCGGAGCAACTGGAGCAGGCGCACTGCCTGGCCACGGGTTGGGGCCACAGGAACAGCACGTCCCGCAACACGGAACACCTGCTGAAACGCATAGAGCTGCCCGTGGTGGACCACGAGTCCTGCCAGCGCCTGCTGCGTCTCACGGTCCTGGGACGCCGGTACAGGCTCCATGACAGCTTCATCTGTGCCGGCGGTGTGAAGGGCAGGGACACGTGCAAGGGCGACGGCGGTTCGCCATTGTTCTGCACGATGCCGGGTCAGGCGGATCGATATCAGCTGGCCGGGATTGTGTCCTGGGGCATTGAGTGCGCCGAGAAGGATGTGCCGGCGGCCTATGCGAATGTGGCTTACCTGAGGAGCTGGATCAATGAGAAAATGGTGGAGTGTGGCTTTCCACCGAGTGAAAATGTTTGATTTTTAATGATATTTGAAAGAACAGAGAACTAAAATATATTTGAATTGTTTTTTTGAGTTTATGGAAATATATTTGATTGAGTTTTGTCAGCTAAAAGAGTTGTATTTCAGGAAAGATACATTTAACAACTCAAAGAAATAAAGTAAACCCTATAATAACATAACTAATATCTAAAAAGCTTTGTCTAAGTCTAAAAGTATACTACACAATATTTAAAGAATAGTTGAACAATTAAACCCCATTTTTCTAAGCTTTTTCTGTTAACCAAACCAATTTTTGTTCCCAAGACAAGTTGGTAGTTGGTAAAGTCTCACGCTGTTGGCCGTAAGAACGTTTAAGCCAAATTGAGTGGCGGCATTGGGAAATGGAAAATGGAAATTTATGGCGGAGCAGGTGAAAGTGCCGCCCCCAAGCCACCCATCAGCCGTCTAACCGTTCAATGCAAGATTTATGTGTGCAGCTTAGGCCGCCGACAATTCCGATGGCAAATGGAGGTCTCTGCCGAGCGAGCGGCTTACTCTGAGGGCTTGGCTCGGGCTTGTCTCGGGCTTGGCTTGAAATAAATTCACTTACCAGCTTTTGCTCTCGTCTGGCCAATTTGCATTGTTAATTGGCCCGGGGCCAAGTTCAAAAAACCACAACGAGCAATCAACTAATTCCACTGACTCACAGTCAATTACGATGGACTGCATATAGTTTACAGCTCGCTGTCTTCGGTTTGTTTATTTTGACAGAAGCTGGAAAGCCGCAGAGATTCATTTGCAATGCAAAAACCCAATTAGAGACTCACTTTTTCTCCAAAAGCCACATTTTCCGGCTAATAAGCAAATTAACTAGGAACAACTCCTGGGAAGAGGAAAAAGGTAATTGAGCCCATGGGGACTCGGAATTAAAGGAAATTGCAGCCCCTTTAAAGCCTGAATAAAGTCTACGCTAAATTTACACTAGGCCAAGCATAAAAAATTGAGATATCGGCAGCTAACTGACTCACTGACTGGTTGACTGATTGCTCATACGCACCGTTGCCGCCGAAACTGCTGCTGCACCAAGCTATCTGCTGGATTTCAATAATCCTGCCGCCTGGTGGCAGCTACTGTTTCATGGAATTTTGTCCGCGCTTTTATGGAGCTACAAATCAAAATTTGTTGGACCCAGCAGCACACACACATAAATCACACACTGCGACGGCATGAATCTCTCTCTCGGATGGAAAAATAGAAACAAACAAAATTATCACAGGGACACAGTATTATTTTCTAAGCAATCTGCGTGTGTGGCACACACCCGTGTGTGCCATAATTAAGAATTCAATTTAAACTTTGCAACTTTTCCCAGAAAGAGAGGTAGGAAGAGAGAGCTTGGCATCAGGTGGCTCTCACTGTGGCCGTGCAAAGTCAAAAAGCCGCAACATCATTACGCTCCTGCATTTGCATGCAGCTGGCTTTCACGAAAACTTCTCCTCGCACACATCCTCGCAAAAACAGGAGCAGGGCAAAAAACACGCAAGGACCACATGGCGTATGAGCAATGAAATGCACCTGTGCTGAGGCGAGTCCCATGTGCTGCTACGCCTTAAAATGTCCTGGCTTCAATAAAGGTTAAATGCCCCATAATTAGCAAGGGTTTTTTCATTTATAATTTATTAACAAAACGAACAAATAAAATCCGCACAACTTCCTTAAAACAAAGTCTGAATTTGGCTTCTGGTTTGGAGTCTAGGACATGACACGCCGGCCAAGAACCGACCGGACATCCTTGGTGAAGCGTAGAGCATCCAGGAAGGGCAGCAGTTTCAGCAGCTCCTTGTCGTCAGGATCGTAGATGAAGGACTTTATGGGCAGTGCATTGTTCGGAAAGTAGACGTAGGCATTCGGTGAGTTGTCAATGATGAACACGCCCCTCAGGTCCTCGCTGACCAGGGTCAGATCCTTGGTGAACAGCGCCGTGGTGGAGTGACAGTGCTGACGGTAGAGGCGGCGTGTCAGCAGCTCCCGGCCCCCATCCAGGAGATCCACTACCTTGGAGGCATAGACCTCTAGACTGGCCGTGTAGATGACCAGATCATACCACTTGGACACCAGCATTAAAAACTTGTCCACATGGGGCCGCTTGAAGACCCGAAAGGGTATGGTGGCGGTGTCATCGATGGTCACGTTGATTTTGTAGTCGGCCACCGCCCTGGGAGGTATCTGACTGCAGCCTATTTCGTCCAGCGTCTCCGGATCCGTGTAACAGGAGTGGACCAGAGTCTCATCCAAGTCCAGTACCAGGGTCTTCCTCCCCACCGCCTCCAGCCGCTGAAGGGAGGTCTCAGAAGGTGGCACCTCCTTGTAGAGTGCACTTGCTCGGCCGGGAAAGAAGCCCCTTAGGATCTTGGCCGCCAGGTGGACAATTAGACGCCGGAAGCTGTTGCCCAGGCTGGCGAAGAGGGCGAGGATGCGGTGGTTATTGGTCGCTTCGGTACTGGTTGGAGCGCTCGCCTGGTTGCCGATCGGAGAGTAGGCCATCTGGTCGCGGGAAGTTATCTTCTTTATAGAGTTCGAGCAGGGCAGCGGGTTGATCATTATTTCCAATTCGCTGGTAAGCAAATTAATAAACAAATCGTCTGATCAACTCCCTCCTCTTTTACATAGTATAAATGGAACAAAACTGTATATACTATGATTTTTTTTTGAACCGAATAAGTAGTGTCAAATACTGCCAACGTATTCAGAAAAACTGATCGGTTTACTTAAACATTTCATGACTCTAGAGTCGCCGGTTGACTAGATACTAAATATTGTAGAAGTAAGTTTATGCATCCTAAAAAATATTTTATCTCAGTCTACATTTAAATCTAGTTTCGTGGTTCATTATTGGAAAAAGTGTCATGACATTAATACACTAGACTTTGACTTTTAAAACACTAAATGAGATTTATTTAAAAAATTTAGTTCCACTTTCCACTTTCCATGAAAACATGTCCGTCATTAAGTATGCGCGCAACTTACTCGATGACGAGTTCGATTTCCTCTGGAAGAAGGTCAGCTGCTATGCGGCCAACGCAGTGCCCTTCGAGGAGAGGTGCGAGTTCGTGGAGAAGGCGGAGAGCTGCATCACGAGCACCAATGTGGTGCCCTACATGAGGATCCTGGCTTGTGACCTCAAGGTGGTGAATATGTTCCAGGAGGGTCTCTTCCTCACCCTGATCGTGGTGTTCTGCATTGAGATTGTGTTTCTGCTCAGCTATGTGTGCTACTCATTGTAAGTTAATCTATGAAATAGAGAATATAAATGGTAATATACGCACCTGTAGCTACACTCCCGCCTTGAAGGCTGTGGCAAAGTACCTCCATATGAACGAGCATCTGGCGGGTGTGACCTTGCTGGCATTCGGGACCACTTCCGGCGATTTATTCAGCAACCTGGCCAACATCAAGAAGGACATTCCCGTTGTCGGCAACATCATGGCCTCGGCCCTTTTCGTGGTCTTGATCTCCGGTGGCCTCATCAGTTACCTGACACCCTACAAAATGGACGGATATGAGTCTGGTCGCGACCTGTTATACCTCATTTTGGGAGCGTCCCTCCTGGATTTGTACATATCGAACGATGGTGTAATAGACATTATGGAGAGTTTCAGTAAGTAAAAACCGAAGCCTGCCTTTACTAAATAAACCTCTTCAAAGTATTTCTTCCTTTAACTTTAGTCATGATCATTGTGTACATATCCTACATTGTAATAAACATCCTTGATGTTGTCCTACTGCGGATGACACTGCGTTGTAAGTGGAACGTGGTGGAAATTAAAATCTCAATAACTTATCTTCATCTTCTTGCAGCAATCGATGGCCAGATCGCTGCTCTAATGGATGGACCCATGTCTCCCGATGTAGACATAAAGCTTATGAAACTGGAGGAGCTGAGGAAGATATATTCTGAAGACTCGCGAGTGGATATCTATGAGAGGCGGAGCCTGGCACCGAAAACCAGGATACAGTTTGCTACCATGCGTATGATTGGTAAGCCACGCAAAGGCGTCAACAGGCGAAGGACCAAATATGCCTACTATGACATTACGGCGGATCCGAATCGGGGACTCTTCAGGCAGTTCTTCCTGGGACTGAGGCCCATCAAGTGCAGGCAGTGGCGCAAAGCTGAAATGATCAAGAGGACTAACCTGCTGGTCCAGGCTCCTGTCGTCCTGCTGTGCCACATTTTCATACCGGTGGTGGACTGCGAACTGAAGAAACATGGCTGGAATAAGCTCTTGAACTGCGTTCAGATCATGTTGAATCCGGCGGTAACCATTGCTGTAATCTCTGGTAAATACAAGTCCAAGTGGGTGGGTGTTAATTCTTAACAAATTATATTGTTTTTATCTCCTGCAGGACTATTTCGTTCTCGTGACCAGAGAGTGCTCTGGTACACTCAAATAGGTCAAACTTACGTATATGGAATGTACTCCTTAATAGTTACCTTACCACTGGCCATATTTGTATTCTGTACAAGTCGCACCGACCTTCCACCGCGATACCATTGGGTGAGTAAGACCAAGGTCCTAGTAAACATAAGGATAACGCCCTTATATTTAACACAAAGTTGAGAGCAAGATGGAAGTGTCCAGCTAAAGATAATATTTATTGACGTGAATATATAACTAATCCAACTCACAGGCCTTTACAGCATTTAGCCTGACCGGATCGATGACTATGATCTTACTTTGTGCCACGGAAATAGACACCGCCATTGAGGTAATAGGACAAATTATTCATGTGGATACCGATTTCATGGGGGCCACGGTGCAGGCCTGCACATCCAACCTGGGTGCCCTTTTTGCGAACACCGCAATGGCCAGGGATGGTTACCCCAAAATGGCCTATGCCTCTGCCCTTGGGGGACCATTGTTATGTGAGTTTTGTTTTCATTCTTAAATATTTAAAAACAAAATAAATCCAATATCTCCAAATTCCCAGCTATCCTCTTCTCCGCCAGCACCTTGCTGAAAATTAGGGAACTGGTCAACGGTACACAGGACACGCGTAGCCAATGGGGAACGTACGGTCAAATGGCCTACATTTTCCTTATTGTGGCACTTGTGAGCAGTATTTTGTGGGCCACAACCCTAGGATTCTTCGCCCGACGCTGCGTGGGATTATTTTCGATCTCCGTTTACCTGATTTATGTATCATTTGCCATATTAGTTAACTTGGAAGTGGTTCATTCCTATTCCCTTGACACGCAGCTTCGCGCAGGGTTCGGTGACATTTGATCAAAAGTGAATTGGAAAATTATATCAACACAAGTTTAAGTACAAAACTATACGAACAACCGAAAAAAAATTGCAAAAAATATATAAATTAATAAAGTTCCCAATGAGTTTTTGTTGATTTTTGTGCAGGTTTTAAGGATATTTTTAATACAGTTTCAAAAACGGTATTTTTAAATTTAGCTCTAATACACGTATGGTAACATTACGTATACGCTCTGTTGCCATAAAGCAATTGCTCTTCACACTTCTGCACTGATGAAGCGGTTAAGTCAAATGTGAGACAGCGCTAATTGCAAGCATACCACAGACACGAAGCCAAGACTCCTGGCAGCCGATTCATTAGTCCACAACAAGGACACGTTGCCGGGCCGTAGCCAGGCCCAAAAGGATATGCAGGCCCGGGCGGAAGGTGACCTACAACTACATCCACAACAACTACAATGGGCAGCAAACAGGAGCAGTTCCCCTGTGAGTCCCTGGCATTAATTAGGGCTTGCATAATTCACCAGTACAGCTGTAAATGTAAACTGTTGGCTCTCGCACTGTCCGACTTCCGGTCGGGCCAACGCGGCGTATACGCAACCCATCCAGCGGCTAATTGAGTTATAATGCTAAGCGGCAATTTACGGCCAGCAGCATTAGCTTCCAGACACTCTCCAGACATAAATCAGCCACTGCAGCTATTTAATATGTAGTCTCTCTGTGTAAGTACATGGTCCTGGTCCAGTGCCTGAAATATATTTTCCATTTAGCCAACTGACAAAGTTTTACAGCGGAAATAGCTAGCTGCAAGACTGAAAGACTGCAAACTGCAACTGCAACCAGAGAGGCATCTTGCAACTTGCAACTTGCAAGTGAGCTGCAATGTGAAATATGTTTGGCATTTTCGTGGTATATTTTTATGTTTATTAAGAAAAATGATGAGGTTTCTGCTTCCTTTGGCCCCTTCAACCGCAGCGCTTATGAAACTTGTTATAAATAGTTTGTGAAAACTTTCGATGTCAGGACCATAAAGGAAGAAAAATATATATAGACCCAGGAAGACATCTAGAATGAATTTTCCAAATTTAAAATCATAGATTACCCGCACGTTCCGCCGATGGGACACGATTTATGGGAACCAATGGAAAAAGTCCCAGTTGATAAGGCCAAGAACAGCGGTATAAATAAATTCATTCAGTAAACAGGGGCTTGTCCCATGACTATAATCTATAGAAATAAAAACAAAAAAAAGGCCTGATAACAGAGAGCTTTTTCCTTTGGTTGACCTGCCTATTATGTCATGTCTTGGATATATCGTAACAGCTAAAAATCAATTTCACATCATTCACTGCCAATGCTGAATGCCATTCCGCACTTGAGCTTTAAATATTTGATGACTTTCACACCGAATCAGGGGGAGCAGGACCTAGACTTGGGCAATGAATTCCTTTCCTCATTTTTGCCTTCAATTCGGCGATGTAAAAACGTAAGGGAAAATGCAAAACAATTTGGTAACAAGCAAAATGCATCAAATCGCATGACTCTCCTGCTGCTAAAGGGAAATCTCGAGTGGCGAAAGGAGAGAAACCAAAGCTGCTGCAAAAACATGTCACATTAAGTGCACAGATGGAGGCGGATGGCGGATGGCGGATGGAAGATGGTAGATGGTAGATGGACACATGGACGGAAGTCTAAGGGAGCTGGCTGAGTGCTTTTATTGCTGCCGGAATGCTGCGTGGCATTTGCCTTTGAAGTTGGAGCTGCCACTTGGCTTCCGCTTCGTCCTCTCTATTTTTTTTTTCTTCCCTTGCACACAGTCCTTGTTTATGCAATTGTACTTAAATCTAATGGTTATGTTTCAGCTGCAGTTGGCATAATAGCCGGAATCAAGTGAAATTTACATTTGGCAGAGAAAAAACTATCATAAAATAGTAAGAGTTATTTAATTTAACTTGAAAGCATTTCATGACATAGCTAGCTACTGGTGATTATTAATATCTTATCCTTTTGGCCTTAGTGTGCCACAAATCAGCGGCTCTTTCAGGACACCAATCTCCAGCGACTTTAGCCCCTAATTAACGAGATGCTTTCCCCGCCGCTGCACATCGGTCGAGGTTTTCCTTCATTATGCAATAAGCTCCTTTTTTATGCCCGAGTGTCGGGTCAGGACAGTTTGCCAGGAGTGTCTACTCCGCAGCATTTCAATGGACGACTGTCAGTTCCTTTGCTCGTTCGCCGACGCCTTTGGAGGGCATTTCCCTTGGCAATGTTTTAATTATGATACTTCATTAACTTAATTAGTCTGAGCGTTGGCAGCAGGGTGAGTCTCTACCTCCGACCAAACTTGGGGAATTCAACTTGAAACTTATATGGTTATAAATTTCCAATTAAACATATTTAACATATTTATTTTAGGGTTATAAAACTCATTCAAACTGGTTCCAATGTACGGTCTGGTGACAAATCGTGAATGACATCCAACTCCACTAACACAGCGAAAAGCATGAAGAGCAGGAAAACGCACCACAGAAAAATACCGGCGGATCGACGGGCATTGAAATCAAAGGTGATGGACCACCACAGCGTGGTCGAAATAGTTATAACCAGGAAATAGTAACAGATTTCTCCATGCTCGCCGAACACCCACGAGGCGGCATCCACCTCGCGCACTCTCTTGTTGAATATAAAGGCCACACTCATGCTGACCACAATGGCTGCAATAATAGATAACTACTAAAAATTGTTAAGCCAATATTGAAACCACATTCCTACCAAAAACAGGACCACCTATGATGGCGGCAAAGGCCATCCGTCCGTAGCCCTGCAGCGTCAGCTGCGAGTTGGCCATCATATCCGGGGCGGCATTCGATATCGCTCCAATGGTCACAGCCATAAAGTTCTCCGACAGACGAAAGACAATGCCCACGATCTCGGAGAGTACCTCCAGCTCGGTGGTGGCTATCCAGATGGTTGTGAGCGAACTGAAAAAGGTGAGCAAGGCGAACAGCTAACAGGAATACCATGAGACATCTATCAAGGACCCTTAAGCTCCTTACCAGGTGATAGAAGGGCGGCACATCCGTCCGGGAATGGAGGAAAATTGCAATGGCCAGCGGCAGGGTCAGACATGGCGACCACCTGGATATGCTGACATTAAGGGTTATGTACCAACTATGGTACTTGCTGGACACCGCGGCTGGAGGTGATAGCTAAGAAATTAGATGCTCTGCCCCAGGACTCGCCAATACCTACAATGCACCAAAGTGATGACCACAAACGGATTCCACACAATCTGCAAGCAGTTGAGCAGCTTGCTCCAGCCATGCTTGTCCTTCTCAAAGTCCACCACGGGAATGAGGACCAGCAGTACGAAGACCAGCGGACTCCGGATGATCAGGAAGAAGCGCTGACAGCAACCACCCAGCTCCCACGCCTCTCCATCGATGGGGTTCAGGGACTCCAGAAACTCCCGAAAAAGCAAGAGATTCTTGGGATTCTCCGTATTGTACAGAAACGTACGATTCTTCTCCACGTCAACGGGCTCGGGCGAAGTCTTCTTTTTTGGAGTGACGAAGTAACCAGCAGTAGTGGCTTCAGTAAACAGATGACCCGACAACCTAGAGTGACGGTATTTGGTGGTGTCATGGATGGGCAGCTCGTCGTCCACCTCCAATGAAGCCAGCTTTTCCATCTTGGCCCTGTACTCCTTTTGTGGTAGTTGACGTAGTCGACGCATTTCCTCGAGTTCCCTTCGAAGCTCTGGGGGGGGGCCACTCTGATTAGGTTGCTCTTTGATATTTATGCAACTTACTTTTTATGGTGTAACGCAATAGAACAAGATCGATGACATTGACGGTTACATAGACAACATACACGACCATCAGACCTGAAGAATATCAAGGATATAGATAGAAATTCTAACTTCCAGAAAGGGAGCTGAATTGATCTCACAGATGCTCTCCCCAAAGGTCACAGTGCCCGGCCCACCCTTGACCATCACATATCGCAGAACCTCCACGCCGAGCAGCAGGAACAACAGGTCCCTCACCGTGCAGGATCCATTAATCTTGAAGGGTCTCAGGAAGCACACAGTGCCCCCACTGATGAGTATTATGGCCAGGGCATTGCCCACCGCTATGGTGAAGATCGGGGCATTGGCTCGCACGGGCATCAGATTGGCAATTATGTCCGGACAGGAGTTGCCGAAGGCCAGGAAGGTGACACCCGCCAGATACTCGTTCATGTGCAGCTTCAGGCAGACTATCTTCAGCACGGGCGTAAAGCTGCAGGCTCACAAGGTTAATACCTATCAATCAAGGATAGCCAGAAGCTTACAAGGTACTGATATTGTAGGACATTACCCACAGGAACACCACGCAGATGAGCATGAACAGGCACATCAACAGGATCTCCGTCGCTTTGGTGTCAATGTCAATGGAGCAGTACATCATGCGAAAGTAGTTGAAGAAGTTAATAATACTCTTGCAGTCTTTTGCTCTTTGGGCCATCATGCAACGCATGGAGTAGGGCAGCCGCATAACAGCCACACAACTCACCTGTCAAAAAGAAGGACGGAGGATTAAATGTAACTTAACTTTCATTTCAGCAACTCACGTTTGCCAAGAAGTTCTCAAAGTCATAGTCCAAATCGGTGAAATTGGCTCTTCTATTGCGAAGCCTCATGATAGAGATCTATGTATTTCAAAGAATCTCCTTGAATATTGACGGATGTTGTATGGCATCCTTATTGAAAAGAATCTAAGAAATTATGGCTTCATTACCCAGACATGATCCCCTTTTACCGCGTCATTGCACACAACAAGGTGTTCATTGCCGGCCATTCTGTCGGCCAGAACTCCCATTGATAATTAGCCACCTTAATCAGTTGCGGAATAAATCAACATCAGCCGATTGTGAGGGAGTCCACTCGGAGGGTCTTCCCCTAATAAGCATCTAAGCTGGTGCCAACCAAGAGGGCTGTAAATCAGCCTCGAAGGCCCGATAAGCCGGAGTATTATTTTGGATCTCTGTCCCCTATATAAGCACCGCGCAGCACCTCCACGGCCATCAAGCGTTCATCAACTGTTACAGCTGGTAATCATGGTTTCCAAAGTGGCTCTTCTCCTCGCCGTCCTGGTCTGCAGCCAGTACATGGCTCAGGGCGTCTACGTCGTCTCCAAGGCGGAGTGGGGCGGTCGCGGTGCCAAGTGGACTGTCGGCCTGGGCAACTACCTGAGCTACGCCATCATCCACCACACCGCCGGCTCCTATTGCGAGACCCGCGCCCAGTGCAACGCCGTCCTGCGCAGCGTCCAGAACTACCACATGGACTCCCTGGGCTGGCCCGACATCGGCTACAACTTCCTGATCGGCGGAGATGGCAGCGTGTACGAGGGACGTGGCTGGAACAACATGGGCGCCCACGCCGCCGAGTGGAACCCCTACAGCATCGGCATCAGCTTCCTGGGCAACTACAACTGGGACACTCTGGAACCGAACATGATCTCCGCTGCCCAGCAGCTGCTCCAGGACGCCGTCAACCGTGGCCAGCTCAGCTCCGGCTACATCCTGTACGGCCATCGCCAGGTCAGCGCCACCGAGTGCCCCGGCACCCACATCTGGAACGAGATCCGCGGCTGGTCACACTGGTCCGGTTAGATCCCTGATTCTTCTTCAATAAAAACACACGAACAGAAATAAAAAAATATAGCAGAGTGCAAGGTTTTATTGATCCAATAGGGGGATGTGAGCTAAGGATCCTGGCTGCTCACTTAGCTGGCCATTTCGATTTCCACATCATCGGTGAAGTCGCGGATCAGGTTCGCCTCCATGAGAGTTGCGTACATGAGGAACAAGCCATACAAACACCACAAAAAGATGCCGCCGGATCGGCGGGCATTAAAGTCTAAGATGAAGCACCACCAAATCGTGGAGCAGATGGTCAGCATCAGGAATATGTAGAGCGTCTCCCCATAGACTCCGAACATGTGCGAATACTCTCCTTGATCTTTGGCAAACTGTGCGCCAATGTTGCTTACCAGATCTGGGTATTGGAAAACATGCCTTGAGGTTAAGGGTATGGAAATTCAGGGCCTTACTGAACACTACGCCGCCAATGATGCCACCGAAGGCCATTTTCCCGTATCCGTTCTTGGAGAGATGTACATAGGCGACCATATCCGGCAATGCATTGGAGAAGGCGTTGAAGGTGACGGTCATGTAGTCGGAGGATATGTTAAACACAATGCCGAAGATTGAGACGATCACCTCCATTTCCCAGGCACAAAGCCAGACGATAGTGATCACGGAGATAATGGTGGGAAGGGCAAATAGCTGGAAGAGGGAAGTGGATTGGGAATCGAAACAGAAAGCCTAGCTGGTAAAGTCTGATGTTCATCTTACGATATGGTAGCTGGGCGGAATGTCCGTGCGCGAGTGGATAAAGACAATGGCCGCCAACGGCACTGTTACCACCAAGGACCAAAAAGCCATATTAAATTGAAAGCTAACTATCCAATTGCTGTTACGAGATGTCTTAAATACAGCTAAAAACAAGGCAGTAATCCAAGTATGATAGCAATACTTCCCCTGTTTCAGAACAACATACTTTCCAGTAGCAGAAGGACCAAAAAAGGGTTTATAATGATCTGCAGGCAGTTGAGTAACTTGCTCCAGCCGTGCTTGATCTGCTCGTAGTTCACCTTGGGGATCGTCAGTCGAAGTATGAACGAGACTGGCACAATGAGGATCATTTTAAACCGCCCGGATTTTCCACTCAACGACCACTGCTCTGGATCAATGGGATTGAGGTCCTCGAGGAACTCGGTGAACAGAAAACGATTCTTCGGATTGTTTTTGCTGTGCAAGGCTGTTCTGTTGCTCTCCACATCCAATTTCTTTGGCTCCAGCAACGGCTTCGGTGTGACATAGACGCCGGCGCGAAAAATACCATAGCGAGTCTTCATGCGCAGCAGTTGGACGTCGTCGTCCACCTCCAGATCGGTTAATGTGAGTACCTTGTCATACAGTTTCTTCTCCAGCTGCGGCGTGCTCGGCTCGTATCTCAGGACGTTGATTTCGCGTCGGAGTTCAGAAGAAAATAAAAAAAACATTAAACATTGTCTGCTTGCAACACTTTAATCACTTACTTTTTATATTGTAACGCATAAGGACGAAATCAATTATATTTACAGCCAGGTATACTGGGTATATACCAAGTATCACTAGAACAAGGATACACTAGCACAAGGATACACAATTCTATTCAGTTTGTCAACTCACCAACGGCCTTCACCCAGTTCGTCGGAAAAGTTGTTGCGATAAAGTAACGGATCAGCTCCAAAAGGAGTATTACAAAAAGGAAGTCGCGAAAAACACTGGAACCGTTCATCCTGAAAGGCATTATAAAGCAGATCGCTCCTCCGCTCACACATATGGAAGCCAGGGCACTGCACATGGCTATGTTCATGGTGGCGGATCCACTCCGCACCGGCGATAAATTGAGCAGGAAATCGGAGGTGGAGTTGGCCAGACCCACCAGAATTACACCGGCCAAGTACTCGTTCATCTTAAGTCTTATGGCCGCGATTTTCAGTGCTGGCAAGTAGCTGTGGAAGTTTAGATAGATCATATGTGAGTATATTGTTTATGGTGGCCAACTTACTAATTGTTGATGCTCACAAAAACGACACAAAACATTACTATGTAGAACAAACAATAAAGGCACAGGACACCCATCTCCTTCCTCTGGTTGCGAACCTTGAAAACGCAGTACATCAACTCAAAGTAGTTGATGATATTCGTATATTTATCGCAGTGCGGAAGTTTGCGAGACATTAGGCAGCGCCCTGGATATTGGAGTTTCATCATGGACAAACAGCTCATCTGGAGGTGAGAAAAATGCATAATAAATTGTAATTACAATGATCAAAACCACTCACGTTCGCCATAAATTGGGTAAACTCCTCCTTCAGTTCTGTAGGGTGGAAAGTCTTCGGGTTTCAGTCTAAAATTCAGTGAAAGTATAGTAGGAACTACGTACCAACAAACATGTCGACAAAATATATGTTTACTGCACTCAAGGGAAGTATTTATCTATTGACTATAGTCAATATCCTATATCCTATATATTCGGAAGATCCTGTCAAGTATGTGACAGCAGCAGGAAAACCTACTTGGATGTAAAATGTGAAATGTTTTGTTTAAACATTAAAGTTTAGAAATTAAAAGCATGAAGAATGTTCTTTTGTGGATCGCCCCAGTTTTAAACCACGGTTCGTGACTTAGCTAACCAGCTGAGCGAGCGAGAAGAATATAGAAGGTTAGAACTTTGTTGTCTTATAACTCAAATTCGCACAGTATGTCTATTAACATAAGTATTTATTTATTAAATATTATTTATTATTTACCGACGTCTTTTTAATATATTTCTTTCATCACCTTTCAAATTTTCTAAAAAATTTGGCTACCATTAAAACTTACACCTAAATTAACTCGGCTGCTGCTGCTGATCAGGAATATATTTATTTTATGGTATTGCAACTATGTAAGTTCTAAGTTTTTAAACCTTTTGGCCAGACTTAATTTTGTAAAAAGTACAAGTAATGTTGTAACCGGAAATCTATGCCCAAATCACCGATTCCAACCGATAAGGACCTGCTGGTATGGCTGAGCGAATAAATCAAAATCACCAGATTGTGACGAAGCTCTCTCTGAGGTGCTTCCCCCGAGGCGAATCAGAGTAAGTGCCGCCAAGTAGCGCTGTAAATCAAAGGTAGTCGCCAAGATAAGCTACGCCTTTGGATCGCCGTCCTCTATATAAGCGCCCCGCAGCACCTCCATCGCCATCTAGCGTTCATCTACTGTTACAGAATGGTTTCCAAAGTGGCTCTCCTTCTTGCCGTCCTGGTCTGCAGCCAGTACATGGCTCAGGGCGTCTATGTCGTCTCCAAGGCGGAGTGGGGCGGTCGCGGCGCCAAGTGGACCGTCGGTCTGGGCAACTACCTGAGCTACGCCATCATCCACCACACCGCCGGCTCCTACTGCGAGACCCGCGCCCAGTGCAACGCCGTCCTACGCAGCGTCCAGAACTACCACATGGACTCCCTGGGCTGGCCCGACATCGGCTACAACTTCCTGATCGGCGGAGATGGCAGCGTGTACGAGGGACGTGGCTGGAACAACATGGGCGCCCACGCCGCCGAGTGGAACCCCTACAGCATTGGCATCAGCTTCCTGGGCAACTACAACTGGGACACCCTGGAACCGAACATGATCTCCGCTGCCCAGCAGCTGCTCCAGGACGCTGTTAACCGTGGCCAGCTCAGCTCCGGCTACATCCTGTACGGCCATCGACAGGTCAGCGCCACCGAGTGCCCCGGCACCCACATCTGGAACGAGATCCGCGGCTGGTCCCACTGGTCCGGTTAGACACCTTTATTATTAAATCATTAAATTTGTACTGAAGAAATAACTCAAACTTTGGAACTTCCTGGGTGATCTGGCGGAGATTGAAGGGGTGGGAAGTCCTGCCACTGGCTGGGTAATTGGGATTGGGCTGTGTAAACGAAAGCCAGACTCCTGGCCCCATTATCCATCTTCGTTTTGCAACCGAACCCTCACGTTCGAGCTGTCAAAGTATTCATTCGTTCAATTTTCTCAAAAACTTTTCAAATCCAAGGGAGATGGAACAGGAGATGGAACAGGAGCTAGAGCTGGAGGAGCAGGATGTGTGCCTGCAAACTTGCAGAATATCATTATGTCGTCCGGACACTCGTGCCAAGCCTGACACATTTTAGTTATTTCTTTTGAGGGACGAGACGATCCTAAAAAAAAAAAATGCAGTAAGAACAATTTAAAACTTGCACCGAAATGGACCCAAAGCCGAAGGAAACTTTACAATTGGTGGCCGCTTACCAGGACGAACTATTTGCTACTTGAACCGCAGTCTCATTAACGACATCCTCGTTAACAAAGCCAGCTCTGAATGGGTCGCAGTTGTTTTTGTTTCCGCGCTTAATAACTTGCTCAAGCTTTCAGTTTTGAGACTCATCTCCTCATCTGCTCCCCCTTGGCCCGGCCAGAAAGAGAAGCCACTCGGAAGGCACTCGGATGGCTTGGCAAACTGGCTTGACAAAGTGGTTTGACCCACCCACTTCTCCTTTGCTTCCTTTGCCAGTTGCGGGTCCTGCCAACTTTTGGATTATTACAAGCTGAGAAATCTTCTTTTTTTGACCACCAGCTAAGTGAAGGTTTGATGAACTCGGATTAGTTCAAACGGAAATTTACAAGAGCCACCTGCAGTCCAGGGCAGATAAGGCGGACATACTCACTTAGATTAGAAAAAATAATCTAGTTAAAGCTAAAAAATTAATCAATGAACCCAAGTGTGAACTATGAATGAAATATCAGAGTCCTTCAGCATCGTGGTCAGTACTCCCCAGAACCATTAGCATAATTTTCGTACGTATTAAGATTCTTGTCCCAAAGTACATTTTCGTATAGCATACTTTTAGAGAATGCATTTTCAGGAATTTTATAAGATAAAGAAACAAGTATAGTTCGGTCTAGTTAAGCAATAATTAAAATAGGAATATACATAATTAAAAAAGGATATTTTCACATATTATCCTGTCAGTTTGCTAGTTACAAAACGTATATGTAAATCTGTTAAATTCAGCTATATCATTCAGCTTCCTCAATCGACCAAGTTCTACGTCATCGCATAGAAAAGAAGGTCCAAACATGGGTCAGTTATCTTGTGGATCCTATTCGAAAATATATAGCAGTGATCACTAATCTAATCAACATTTTACCTCAACATTCTACGCCTCTGATTGCCAATATTTTGATAGTATTTTTGGTGTGTGCCTCAATGATTCGTATCAGCCACTTATTACACTTAATATTTTAAAAATGCTAATAAATTATTTAGCGAAAAGCCGTCATTATCAATGCCTGATAGCAAAAAAATTAAAAATGGCTGAATAAGATTTATAAGCGACACAACACACGAGTCGTATGATGATGCTACATGGCATATGAGTCACAGTGTGGCAATGTTAACTATTTTATTATTATTTAAGAAAAAGTAAAAATGTATTAAAAAAGAGGAAATTGAAAGTATTGTTAAGGCTAGGGTCGTGCTAAATACTGGAAATACTGCAATTGTCAGATTAAAAATATAAGAAATATTCCTATAATTAAAAGTCCAAAAATTATTTTAAGTTTCTAGCAAGCTTAAAAGCTTAGAACGTTTTATAGCAAAGGATATTTTGATGTTTTATAAACAATATGGAATTTATGACAAGTTTATCCGCTTTATTTTATAGCTTGAAAGCTTTTGTTTTGTATAGAACGGTAGTCTCCAAAAAGACATGATTGTGCCATAATGAGCCTTATTACACAAGTTTAAAAAACAATATCTCAATAAATTCCTCGAATACCCTTATGCAATTTTATACTTATATCAAAAGGTTTAAAAAGAATGAATTACTGTTTCGTTTTTTGTTTATAGAAGTCAACAGTCTGCCAAGAACTCAAACTAAAGATATAGTTATAGTTGCTTGCCATAATTTTGTTTACTATAATGAAAGCTTAGATTTAAATTTCTTCACAATGGATACTAATTTAAAAATTAATTAAAGGAAAAGAATGGTAACTATTAGTCATGAAGTACAAGAAATTATTATTGTTTTATATGCCATAAAAGTCCGTCAGCGATGTCTTAAAAGTGGCTTTGGATGATAATAAATTCAAAGCTACTCAAAAAAACTGGAAATTCTGGCCACCGACAGATATATAGACAATGTTTTGATAGGTCTTCTTTGGTACAAAATATATAAACAGTTTGGGGGTCCTAAGGGGCGGGTATTTTAGACAAATTAATTAATGCCACTTGGCCTGATTAGAAGTGTGATTGGGCCCCGTCGTCATCGCCGTATCGGGATCCAGATAGTCCCCGCCGTATCAGATGGAAGCACACGCCTGGATCGTCCGTCGGCTGTCAGGCGGCGATAAGCCGAGTTTGCGACTATATAAGGTTCCGATCCCGCTACTGGGCACACAATCGATCCGCAACCATGGCAAACAAAGTTCTCGTCCTTCTGGCCGTTCTCTTCTGCGCCCAGGCCGTCCTCGGCGTGACCATCATCTCGAAGTCGGAGTGGGGCGGTCGTGCCGCCAAGAGCAAGTCCACCCTGGCCAGCAAGCTGAGCTATGCCGTGATCCACCACACCGCCGGCAACTACTGCTCCACCAAGGCCGCCTGCATCACCCAGCTGAAGAACATCCAGGCCTACCACATGGACTCCCTGGGCTGGGCCGATATCGGCTACAACTTCCTCATCGGCGGCGATGGCAACGTGTACGAGGGCCGTGGCTGGAACGTGCTGGGAGCCCATGCCACCAACTGGAACTCCAAGTCCATTGGCATCTCCTTCCTGGGTAACTACAACTCCGACAAGATCACCTCCGCCCAGATCACCGCTGCCAAGGGTCTGCTCGCCGACGCCGTTTCCCGCGGCCAGATTGTGTCCGGCTACATCCTGTACGGCCATCGCCAGGTCGGCTCCACCGAGTGCCCCGGCACCAACATCTGGAACGAGATCCGCACCTGGTCCAACTGGAAGGCTTAAGTTTGCCAGAAGAATGCATTAAAAAAAAAACGAAAAAAAAAATGTTTCAAATAAAATAAATTTTATATAAAAACGTAAATATACAAATATCACACACGCAAGCTCGGCGGGTGCTTTTCTTACGGGGAGTTCCCTGGCATTAAATGCTTCATTGCACTTGAGGTCACATTGGATTTGTGCTTACTGATTACTCATTCATTAACATGCGTGAACATTTTATTTACAGAATTAAAAATAAGGAAAACAAATAAACTTAAGTAATCCCCAGTTCTGGAGGGAGTCGAGGGTTCCTTTGGCGATTGCAACACTGAAATTGTGTTTTTAATACCATCGAAAGTGCTGTGTTTTCCTAAAGGTAAACATAGAAACGATATAAAGACGCAAGGGTCTCGCAAAATGTTCAGTAATGATTTCATCATTAGTTTAAGGGACTTTCTGACTATATACTAAACTATATAAATCGATCCTTACCTCGATAACATTAAATATCTTATAAAAGTTACGAAAACCATCTTGTTCTTTCCCAAAACGTAACATTTCCATCACCTAAGAAAGTAATTAATTAATTCGCATCAAATTAATTCACACAAATTAAAAACCAACGAATAATTGTAATATAAACTAATATTTATTCGAATATCTCTGCATATTTAGTATACAGTTATACATTTAGATATTGTACATACATAAAACTGTTCGCTTGCTGTGGTATCGATACACAATAGTAAAATACAAGTGATATATGTATATATCGTATTAAATGGATTATGTATGCATGCCTGTGCTGTGGATTCAGTACTCGGTAATCAATATGCATAGAGTCTTACGAGATATAGCTTAGAACATAGAACATCCGTTCGGAAAGCGACACTCTCTTTCTCTCTCTGGTAACAACTACTTGGATCTAGACTAACTCTGATGTGCTCAGGCGGCTAACTCGGGCTAAATGAGAAACGGTTCTAACAGACTGCTGCAGCTTAGATGCGGCCGAAAAGGAATTGAAGCTTTCCTTGCCAGCATCGCAAAATGTTTTCGTCCTTTTGGTTTTCTATGTTTACATAATGAGCAGCAACTAGAGCATCTTAATTGTACGTTAAACAACAATAATGAGCGACGGCTAAAAGCGAAAACTTGTTTCGGTTTCGTTTCTCTAAAAACACCAAAACACCGATCAATTGCATCGAAGCGGCTATATAGACCGGGTGCATGTGTGCCGGGAATGAAAGCAGGTCGTCTGGGCAAGAAGGGGATGTGGGAGAGGATAGAGGGGAGTGCTTGTGTGTCACAACCCACTCGCCATGAGAAACAAACGGATCCAAATCACAAACTTAGGCCTGGCTCTCATCGCGCCCACCGAATACTTGTCCCGGAATGTGCGGTTCACGGTGCAGCGGCGACTGGGACGGCACCTGCACCTGAGCGTCGGCCACATCGTTGTAGGGCGGTGGCGGTGGAATGCCACCGATCACCTCTACGCCAGCGTCGATCACCTCCAAGTCGTCATCATCATCATCGTCCTCCCCATCGATGTTGGCATTCACGGCGGCATCGCTTCGTCGCATCGGTGGCGTGTTGGCGTTCACATGCACGGTATTGTTGTTGTTCGGTACATCGTTGTTGTTGTCCAGATTTTCATCCGTATTGGAGCCTACATTGGCCGTAGAGGCAGCTCCAAGGGCTACAAACAGCGGTGCCACCGATGGATTGACCTCGCCCCCCTCGGCTGTGCCCTCATCCTCGGGATAGTTTGACATGGCCACCTGATAGGATGGTGGCGGGGCCTGCTTCAAGTATTGGGCAATAGCTTCATCATAATTGGGCAACAGGGTGGAGTACGAACGCTCCTCGGCACCAAAAGGTCCGCCCACGTTGTGCACACCGGTTGGTGGCTCCAGGAAGGGGAACAGGGTGCGAACGTGCTGCTGGCGGAGGGTCAAGTACTTGTAGCAGCGCCAAACGATGCCAATGCAATAGGCTTTTAGGAAAACAATGCAGATAAAGACGACCAGGACCACGACGACCAGTTCCTCGGGCGGCAGTTCCAACAGCTTCTCGCGCCATGGCAAGCGATGGGACTCGGCAATAATGCTGTGGATGGCCTGCAGGTAGCACAGATATCCAGCGGCTGTCAGGCTGTAGAACGAAATTCAATCACATTATCAATATACTAATCCCTATTCAAAGGGTCGCAGAAACCCCTAAGGGAGGCTAGATTAGCAGGCTAGATCCCTTGAGAATTCTGCAGGCACCCCTAAAATATAATCCTCACGTGGTAATGGCGAAATCAAACAACTGCAGGCAGAAGAAGGGCAACAGATGCGACGGCTTCCCCTTGATAGTGCCGTAGATCATCATCAGCGTAATGGCTATCATGCAAGTGCACACCAAGCCGCCCATGTCAAAGTTCTCTGCAAAGGGGGAGAGGAAAACATGAATTTAAATTCGTTGCACAATTGGCGCTCTCCACTGCTTACGGTAACGCTTACGATAGTTGAAGGAGTGATCGCGGTAGGCATACGGCGGATCGACCTTGCTCAGCGGTGTGGGCAGGGCCGGGGCGCTCAGATCAACGGTGTAGTCATGAGTGCCGCCACCCTCCAGTTCGTCCATCATCTCGGGATTGCGCCAGATAACGGCAAGTACGCTCAAAGCCAAAATATTTAGAAACTGCAAGAAAATAAAAAGAAAACTTGTGTAAGTACTTATATTTACAGTATACATTTTTATAGTATAGAACTTTATAATATTGTTATTTAAGGTTCTGTTTGCATTGGAGATAATCTAATCGATGATAATCTGGTTAATATAGAACAAGGTGCTTTTGTCAGCTTTGTTTTTTAAAAATATAAACAATGTACTGAATCTATGACGAATATAATAGGCAAATTAGATGCATTAAACTGGAACGAATAGCTCCTATCAATAACTTTCAGCTTTAGTTGTCTTGGCTAATATGTTGCCCAGTTGCTGAAATTGTTTAGCCGCTGTCAAACCCTAATATTGCTAGCACCACCCGAACCCTGAAAACAGGGCAACCTATATCCTTAAAATTGGCACACAACCCCAGAAAATATCCTGCCGGATATTCCCGACGGACGCGATGCGGCATCGGCCTGCCATCCGTATGAATATTATCTCAGCTAAAAATATGCAGCACTAAGGCATAAATAACCGAATTACTTCCTTCATTGATTGGTTGCTACCGAAAATACAAAGTTCGAATTGCCCAAATTGAAATTTGAACAAATTAATAATAATTATACCCATATTTGTAATTATAAGGAAATCTGCAGCGTTCTTAGCTTCAGTTCTGATCAATGTAGCACAATGTGAAGCGTCAAGGATCACGAGTTGGGAATTCAGAGATATCTCGAAATCTAAAAGTTTCCCAAGTGCGTTTAGCAGGTGTGTGTATGGTGTGTTATGCGTTGTGTGGAGTGCGAGTCCAAGCTCATCATGATAAGCTGGCCAAAATAGATAAGGCTCGTTGGCCAGCTTTGATTTGCAGCTTGTGTACTGATAGATGACAGCTGAATTAACAATTCCCGGATTTATGGCAGGGCCGCCACATCAAGAATGTTGCTCCAGAAGAAAGATAGAGAGAGTAAACCCTCTCTGAAGTGTAAATATTTTCGCATCATCCGTCGTGGGGTACGTGTAGTTCTTAAAAATAACTGAAACAGCTCATAGAAACGAGTCTGTATCTCGCTACTGTTTGCACAAATGGCCAAAGCTGGATATACGATACAGTATCGCTCAAGTTGAAGGCCTTCCTGGCTTTGCCGACCTTTGATGCAGCATTTTTTCACTGTTTTTGCTTGGTTTATTAAAAACTTAGGAAACATAATGCCGCAGCTTATCTGCAATCGCAGTGAGTCAACAATGAGCTTCGATTTCTCGGTTGGTCTAATATACAGAAAGTAAACAAAGACACCCTCGAGATTGTCAGTAGGTTCTGCTGATAGCTCCTCCAGTGCTTGTCCAACTGCAATCGGGGGCCGCATGTGACGAGAGTTTTGCAGCAAAACGTGACCTGAGCCGCAATAAACAAGCGATATCAAAGCAGGAGGAAAGGCATTAGGAAAAAATGTGGGGATCAGCGTATGCACACGAACGAACAGAGAAAATAAGGTAGGGTAAGGTTTTATAGTCAAAGTTCTATATAATTTCTATATTTACCATCTCAAAAGCATTTTATATTTGCTTTGAAACCTTTGTTTGTTAAAGCAAACAATTGTTTCCCAAGTAATAATGAAATCATAAATTCCCCTTGCGATTATTTAATATTTCTATAGAAATATTTGCATATAATTGCGATTTCTATTTTTAATTTTGATTAAATCTTCTGCGAAATCTGTCGTTTATGTTTAGAAATAATTCAACTCATATATATGGTTCTTTTTTTATATTGTTAAATTTTTTAAAATAAAGGAATTTCCATTAAAGATCAAAAACAATAACTATTTTTACAGTTTTTGTATTTTAAAGTTACAAAAAAATAATATTAAAATCACCTTTTATTATTAAATAAATAAATAATAAACTCTTCAGAGCTTTAATTAATTTTGCCTCCAATTTCCAAACTGCGTAAAAAATTCTCTCAGTGCTGAGCAATGGCATGCGGAGTCACGAAATTGCGAAAGGTTAGTTTCATATGATTTTGTGATTAATAAAACTTCCGCTAAACGGATTTCGATCTAATTTTCGCAATGATTTCGGTATCAGCTGACGCATCAGCCGCCAGTTCAAAGAGAAATGCAAAAAATACAACCCCATTGACGTCACAGGCGGGGAAAGCTGCCACTTTTTTTTACCAGAGTTACTGGCTTCGTACAGTTTGACAGCGACTCGGCGGCTTGCCAATTGATTTTTCCCCTCCGTGACACTGAACAGGGTCAAATTTTCGCACAGCCCACTGACGAATTGCATGCGTGGGTGGCGGCGGCGTTGGCGCAAGCAAGTACAGGTGTGTATACGCCCCGAGTTGCACTCTTCCATCTTCCAGCCCCAAAAGGTCAACTTACCAGGTGCCACAGGCCGATCATCAGGGTGGCCGTGTGGACGTGGAGTCCGAAGCAGCAGGTAAACTCCTTGAGGTGGCGGTTTCCTCCGCCGCTGCTGCTTCCTCCGGCGACGCCATTGTTGTTGTTGGCGGCGGCGGCGGTGCTATGGAGCTGGTTGCGTTGCGGACCCATTTTCAGATGGATCCTGAACATTGCACGCCCCACAAACTGCGAAAGATACGGGCGAATGGAAAATCACGCATTAATTGTGTGTTGTTACTGCACCAACACCAACAGGAAAGCATCAACACACACACACAGCAGTCTTGTTATTGTGTGCCACTTTTCACGGCTGCTTGACGAAAATGTGCCATTTGGTCGTTTTATGCAATTGATTTGGCAATTGTTTTCGTTTCACTTATTTGGCCCACCTTCGCTGTATTTGGTAATGCAACGCGCACGGGTTTTCAAGTCCAATTCGTTTCTGACTTTGGTGTATTCAATTTTATTTGCTGCGCAACGAGAAAATTTGAGCACACTTTTCTTCGCTAGAGCGAAAATCCCCCGCAACAAGTTCACACTAATATGGTCGTTTTGCAGCACTAGCCGCGTTCATGCGCGCGATTACTTGAACAAGTTGTTCATCATTAAAAATATAATTTTAATTTTAACATTAATATGCATACAGGAGAAAAGATCTAGCAGCCAAAGTTTGCATTTCGCAGAACAACTTGATTATTGATCAATAATGGATTTCCATCGATAGTTCTACTGAACGCGTATCACTGATCTTGAAGCATACAAATAGTACGCTAAATTTTGGCAATACTGATGATGTTATAATTTATTATTAATTAATTTTTAATTATTTTTTTAATTCAAATTTTGTTTTTCGTAGCTTCGAATGCAGATTGCAGTGCTAAAATAGCAGAAGTGGACGTAATAAATTTAACAAACAGTCTTTTCAACAAAAGAAGGCGTCTCATCAATTAATAAATTAAGTGTCTGACTAAAAATGATTGCGTAAACAATTAAAAGTGTCCCGAGATGTTTTTTAGGTATGTATATTTAAATATTCTTATGAACGAAATTTAATGGTTGTTGGTGGAAAGCAGGGCGAGAACAATAGTTTCTCAGGCGTAACATATCATGAGCGTTTAGTAGAACACACTTGATCTCTGATTACTGATCCATCAGTGATCACATCATCACTGTTGCTTTAAATAAAAATTTAAAGCATTTTGTCAACTATTTTTTTCGGAAATATGATTTATGTTATTTATGTCGAGCCATGTCCACCTGTCCTTCCATCCGTCCGCCTGTCCGTTTTTTTTACAAAAACTATACTAACTATACTAAAACTATATGAACGAAACTTTTCAGGAAGTCTTTTAGTAGTATATATGTAAGTCGGAAGGAGCTGGATCAGTCAACTATGTAATATAGCTGAATTAGGAACGATTCGAAAAATTAAAAAAAATTATATATTCACCGTTTTTCTAGTCTGGGACACGAGCTTTTTATATTAATTTACAATTTTAATTTCAATTTTATGAAAAGCGGTCTACTATATCAGATCGGGAAATTACTACAAAAAAACTAAAACTTTGCCAGCTTTTAGCATATCTTCATCATAAGAATTTTTAATTATTTCAGAATTACAACTTTAATTATATGGAAATCAGACGACTATATTATATAGCTGTAAGCTAAGCTGGTAGCACTGGTGCCACCCTAAATCCCAACTGCATGCAGCTACGGCCACACTGTCCCAATGTGTTTGTTTTCGGTCGAAGGAGAGAGTTATTCAAAATTGCTAGCTAGAAACGGTTGTGGAGCGAGAAGCGAGAGCGTCCGTCGGAACTGCATACAAACAGAGATATATTTTACCCCGAACTGGAATGAAATGATTTAAATCTCACGCAAGAACACACACACGCGGAGGAGTTTTGTCGGTGTTTTATTTATTTAACATTTTACCCATACACCTTTGGTGAACGTGGAGTGCAAGTGCAGTTATATAAAGTCGCGGAACTATAACTGCATATTTACAGTAAGTTCGTTTATCAGTTCCCTTTTGCGTATGTGTACCTCTCGCCTCCTTCAGTTTTGCGTCGTTCAATTCGTCCGCGCCGTTGTTCTCTCGTGTTCATTTCTCGCTCTTTTGCGCTTCCCTCCCCTTTGAACTCTCCGCTACCCTCTGTCAGTCTGCATTCCCAACTACGTCACACACCAAATTCACTTTTGTTTGCTATTTATAGCCGCAGATTAACTGCACTCCGCAGCGACGAAAATGGGGGAACACGAAATGGGGAAAGCTGGTGGTCCGGTCCTCCATATCTCCAAACGCGGGTGCTGCTGTTATCAGCGCCAAACAACAGGCCCCGTCGTAAATAGTGCGAATCAACATGCTTTTTTGCAGCCCCAAACAGCTGATTCCCTAGCCAAAAATCGGAGAAAGGTCTAGTCGGGAGGGTTCACCGAACTAGGGAACTGCCGATAGCACGTAAATACATACATACATATGAAGATATCTCTGCTCTCCGACGTCGCTAGTTTTCTAGCCGCGCTGGCTCAGTTGTCTAAGGTGCCTGGAATTCCCGAAGAAAAAGTAAACGAATCGCGCGAGTGAGTGAGTTCGAGTCCCACTCCGTCGTCCGCCCATGCTTGTTGGCTTCTTTCGACGATAATCCACGTTATTTAGCCGTTAACTCCTTGGGCAACATTAACTTTTTGTTTAATATTTTAATTTATTTTTTTGTTCTATACAAATGCGTCTTAAAAGTTTACAAACAATTTACCTTTTTTTTTAAACTATTCTGAACTTCTAAGACAAATAAGCTCTACCTTGGATGCAATATTTACGGTCTATTCAAAAATAAAAACACAAATAAGCCTGTTCTTTAAATGGAACTTAAACTAGTTTCCACATTTTTGATAAAGTTTGTTCAAGGCCAAGAGAATCATGAACTCCGTCCATTGACAGCTTTTGACTTCTTAGCCTTCGAATGATGAGGTTTTCTTGAAGTATTTTAAATAACTAAGGTTGCAATCATCACATTTTCTATAGCTAAATTTCTAAAAAGATTTATTAAGTTGGGGAAACATAATACAACTTTGCAGCAGTACAATAACCTTTTGCAAATAACAAACTGGTTTCGTTTGAGTTTATCCTATTGGTACCGAAACTAGTTTAACATTTTTAAAACTATATCAAGAGTAAGTTTTGTATTGTACAATTCGAAGGATATTTCATTTTAAATTTCTGGTTTGGTAATAAATAGAATTATCTTTTCTGCGCAGTTCTTTGTTCAAATTGCAGATTTACGACCTGTGGAAACTCGAGATATATTTAGAAGTGCGACACTCTTTTCAGTACTTCTCTCTCTCCCTCTCTCTCTCTCTCTCTCTCTCTCCCTCTCTCTCTCTCTCTCTCTATTGCTCTTTTGCTCTTGTGCGCTCTCCTGGCTTCAAACGGTGACGTAATTTGAAGCGCTGCAATCGCCGTCTTGTTTTGGTCTTATAAGAAATACATGCTGAGGCAAAAACCGGTTTTTAGATAGTTTACTTTTGTTTTCTGAACTGCGCCGCACCAAAACAAACTCAAACCTAACATCTGGTATGGAAAGCCCCACCCCCCAGGCCTTTCCCCACCTTGGCTCGCTCCTCCCCATCATTATTTTAAGATGGGTCTGAATGTATTCGAGATAATCATCGGGTGATTGGGCCGGGCTGTCTGTATGTCTGGTCGTCCATATCAATGCGATCCATACGACGCGAGGTGACGAAAGCCCAGCAACTTTGCTAACGCGCGTTCGTTCGTTTCGTTTGTTTATTTATGGGCAGCAGTGGCTTCCGTAGCGGCCTTGACATGGTTACAACACACGTCCGTCCGTGCGTCCGTCCAGCTCCAGCAATTGGTCGCCGCCGACAAGGCATAAACATGCTCATGGAATCGCCTCTCGTTTGATCTCGTTCTAATTATAGAGTCCCTCCCCCCAGCCGCATTACCCGAAAATGTTTGTCGCTATAATGGAGTTCATTAGAGAATATTTCTAATGATATTTCAAAAATGCATAACAAGCCTAGCCATTGATGCATTCTTTTAGTATTCTAAAAAGATCTAGGTTTTTTCTCAACATCTATCGCTTCGGCTAGGTGAGATACTTGGCACATTAGCACGGCTTAACAATTAGTACGTTTTTCTCAAGATTTCCCTCTTGAACTCAAAGGTATCTTGTATTTTCTGCATTCAAAACAACAAATTTATTTATAAGAATTGAATTAGCATTTACTAATGGAAAAAGATGGTAACTGCAAGCAAATCTTTATATGTTCCCTATAATTTTAGGATATTTCACTATTAAATTTAGTTGTGAAACATGTACTAATATATAATTAGTGCTATAAGTATTATACAATCAAAGTTATGGTACTAAAACTTATCTAGTTAGTTATGGTCTAATCCCTATCTTTATGCTTTAATTTAATATTTATGAATAAAGTTTAATCTCCAGCTGATAGCTTGACATTCAATGTTAGGCATACAAGTGTATATAACTATCTTATCAATTTTGTTATATTGAAAGCACTATTCATATACATGTGCACATACATTTTCGTTCCCATAATAATATTTAATTAACAGCCCGCCACTGGGGGTTCTTGAAAATAATTTTGGGTTGGGTTCCATGTCAATATGATAGAAAGGAGAAAATAGATATGAAAACAGAAAAATTTTGGGTAAAATTTGTTACTGGTTATCTTTATTTAATTAGTTTTTGTATATATTAATATACATAATATATTTATTTTTAAATTCCCAGATGAATCTTTACTTTAAATACTTTGATTCTTGTATCTCTCCATCTAGAAAGGTAAAAATCTTATCTAAACTGAAGATGGGTAATATCTCAATAACACAGTTATTGAAAGAAGTTAAGACATATAATTGTTTAGGTAAACCACAAAATGTTTATCAGATGTCATCTAGACACGCTTTGCTAGTTTTCCGACACTGGTCTTTGCCCCTCTTGCGTGGGATTTGATTACAAGTATCGTAAAGCTTGGGATTGAGCGGTGCTGCCATGACATCATCATCATTGATGAATGGATGCGCTTTCCATCGGGTTTTTAGGGTCTAAAGTGTCACCCACACGGCTGTTCGCCCACCCAGTAAAGGTTTCCCCACCATTACAGCGTTACTGCGTTACAGTTTGGCGGAACGAAAGTGGGTCAACCGGTTCCAATTGGGGGGAGGCGCTATCAACACGCAACCTGACAGATCGATAAAGAGGCTTTTGCTTTTGCCTCTATTGCCAACCCAAATCTCTTGAATCATAGCAAACACACCGATGTGTGTATACAGTTGTAACTTATAGCATTGATTCTCGCTTCCTTTAGAGTGTCAATTCCTGCGCCGAGCCATGGGTCAGATCGTGGGCTCCATGCAGATGAACGTGGCCGAGGTGTTTGGCAATCGGCGGAAGCGGAAGCGCAGCACAGACTCCTCGCTGGGCAAGGACGAGCAGGCCCAGCTGGACGCGACACTGCCCAAGAAGTAAGTAAATAGCTAGGCGAGCGAAGCCAACGCATTAACTAATATATTCGTTCTCCTTAGGAAAAAGCTTCTGACCACCACACAGTACATATACAAGGCTCTGTTTAAGGAGCAAAAGAACTCTGATGTGTCCGTGATGGCTCTGGACAAGGTGTGGCACCTGCACAAGGTCTACCTAAGCCAGAGCCCCTACTTCTACACCATGTTCAATGGGACGTGGCGGGAGGCGCAGCAGAAATTCGTGCAGATCACGATCCTCGACGATCGGATCACCGTGGCCAGCCTGGATGCTGTGTTCGGATCGATGTACTCTGACGAGATCGAGATTGAGCCAACGGATGTGATCCCAGTTCTGGCCACGGCCACGCTGTTCCACTTGGATGGGATCATCGACAAGTGCGCAGAAGTGATGGTGGACACCATCAGTCCGGAGACCGCCATCCAGTACTACGAGGCTGCCTGCCAGTACGGTGTGGTGGGCGTGAAGAAGTCCACGTTCCAGTGGTTTCAGATCAACCTGCTGAGCATTTACAGCAAGCAGCCGAACCTGCTGAGGCACATCTCTATCGAACTGATGAGCGCTTTGACCGCCAGTCATGACCTGTACGTGATGCAGACCGAGTTCTCACTCTACACTCTGCTGCGCACGTGGATGTTCCTGCGCCTGCATCCCGACTACGACCCCGAGGATCCTGTTCAAAGGGCTGAGGCGCTGAAAACCCAAGAGCGCCTGACCAACGCTGGCGTGGAAACGCACACGCCCAGTGTGGATGTCGTCCAGTGGACGTACTTCACCAACCGCATGGAGGAGCGCTCTTTCCTTGCCACGCCCGAGGGACAGCCCTACGTGAAAGTCTTCCAGAAGCTGCGAACCCAGTACCTGACCAACCACTACATGGATCTGAAGATTATCTACAACGACAACATCATACCCAAGGAGTGGCTCTATCGGCACATCCACAACCACTGGGATGCCCTGCTGCGCATAGACCATGGTCAGGAGGACTGGTAAGCGACTAAAAGTCTCCGCCTTTGCCAATCTAATCGCTTCCTCTTGCGTCCACAGCAGTCCCCATCAGCTGGACGACGATCAGTTCTTTGAGAACTGCATGCGCTGCGGCCGCCTGCTGCTTGAGCCCGGTTACCAGAAGTGGCGGTGGACGGGCTTCAATTTCGGCATGGATCTCATCCTCATTATGGACTCGCGCAGACTGAATATTCGTCGCCACCATCGGCACGAGCACGAGCGGGTGCTCAGCCTGCAGACGAAGCGCAAGTTCATGATCCGCACGACGGTGACGTCGATCAATGCCCAGCGGCAGCCGGTGTTCACCCAGACCTCGGAGATATGCTCGCTCAGTCTGGAGAAGAACGAGGAGGTGCCACTGATGGTACTTGACCCGAAACTTGTCCATCCGTTGCTTATCTCCATCAACATGTTGGTCGTGATGCCTCCGAACCAGAGCTTCAAGGAGATTGTGCCGCACAGCGAGGAGGCGAGGACGACATCCCTATCCATACCCATTTCTGAAATCGGAGCGGACTGCGAACGACCGATGACCCCGTCCAGTGCCGACGATTCGGCGGTATTTATAGGCGACTCTGAGGCTTCCACGCCGTCGTCACCGGCTCCGCGGCCCAGGATTACTTGGGGTGCAGCCAGCAGCGAGACGGACGCCATAGGCGAACTGGCGTGCTGAGCGCGCTCAACCAATACCAGTGCCCACCACTACCACCATTTTCTGTTCATTTGCCCGCTGCCGTTTCGGGCGTCGTACTTGTAATTGTAAATTCATTGCTAACCGATCTGATTTACACAATATCGGCGTTCGTTTTGCATACGCATCATCAGATCTATAACTATAGTATATTTTTGTAAATCGTTTACATCGCAAAATTATCTTGTATCTAACTGCTTACACTGTCATCATCATTATCTACTTGTTTAGAGTAGACGCGCTCTTTCTCGTGCCCTCGCACAATCGCAGATGTTGCATATATATATATACATATATATAGTTTGTAAAATTGCCGTCTTTTAAGATTGTTTGTTATGTTTAAGTAACAAAAGAAACGCGGCAAAATAACTAAGATACATTTAAGTGTGTTCGAATTACGTACGTACGGTTAACGCATCTAACTACTGTCCACACAACACATTTTTTTACTCGCTTCATGTACGCACAGTGTAACCATTACCTTTTCGAGTGATCGATCATTTATTAAAGTTTAAACTATTGATTCAAGCAGCTCCCGTCTCGTTTTCCTTGGTCATTTAGCACACAATGCTGTTGCCAGGCCTTCAGGCTCCTCATCAGCTTCCACAGGGCTTGCGCTTGACACTCTCCCCCCTCAACATACTCTTTCAGATTTTCCAGCAGCCAGTTGACCTTTTTGCTACGCGGCCGATACGTGTAACTGTTGCAGCTCGCAGCAAAGAGGAAGGGTTCCCGCTCATTTGGGGTCATACGCTTCCACCGGCGACTGGCCAATAGGGCAACTTTACACATTGGCAGATGGCCCAGCCTGTCCTTGTTGCATTTCCGGTAGTGAGCGAGGTAATGAAAGAATGGATTACGCCCTGCCCTGTTCTTCGTCCACCAATGACTTTTTTCTTCAGCTTTAATCGACTTCCTGGACTTGTGGCCGCAAGATGATGAATTTCTCGAACTCTCCTCGCCACAAGATTCCATATTTCACCTGAATTTCGACGTACTATACTTCATAATACTGTTGGTATAATATATTTGTATAACAATTAATTCAAAGTACATATGCAGGCTGGTTTTTAACAATTGAATTGTTTGCACTTAACAACGGAAAATTTAATTGCATTTAACAAGGGTTCCCATACGCACACCAAACAAATTCGCTTCAAGGCTATCGATATACATGGATTGAGTAGAGAATATTCGCCGGATGATGCTTCCGGATCGTACATAGTAGCTTAATAGTAGAAGAGTTCGGGGAAGTTCGTCTCGTAGATGGGCTTCTCGTTGCCGGCCTGCAGCTGGGCTGCCTTCGTGTCGCTCTGCGTGATTTGACGCTCCACGGCCAGCGAGTTGAAGAGCTCGTTTAGGCGATTCTGGATGAGATCGTGCTGAAAATGGAGCAAAAACAAATATTTCTTTATTTACTTGATTAAAAATAAAATAGAAAGAACTGATCAATACTGTTTTCGCTTTTAAGCTTCCTTTTTTGAAAGAACCGGATGCAAGTGTGTGCCATACTTTCTCTATCTCTAAGCCTTTCTAGCAATGTACCAGTAATAACGAATACTCTCTTTCTCTTTGAATACTAAATGCTGAATCTTAAAGGAAAATAAAAATCTTTTGTACGATCAAGTCCACTCTTTGAACATTATTTTGTTGTGGCCGCTGTTGTTTTTTTCCGGTAAAATCTGACTTATTTTAAAGGCCATTTGCTAAAAATTCGTAAAACGATTATTTCCTATATTTTTGTTTATGATATCATTAAGATCATTTCATGAATACTTATAAGGATATTTTTAGAAAAAATACCAAACTTCTGACTTTAAAACAATTTTAAAGAATCGTGTGAATCCAAATGTACGAGCTCTGTATTATTACTTTAAATACCAATAAAAATAATTTATATATATATCCACACTTGGAGATCAGCCACCGTCATCCCAATACCCAAACCCAATAAACCTAATGCCGAAATTAACAGCTTCCGCCCCATCTCCCTCCTATCCTGTTTAGGGAAAACAATAGAAAAAACTATAGCCCGTCGCCTTATGTGGTACATAGCCCGCAATAACCTTATCTCCCAAAACCAAGTTGCATTTAAACAGAAACGCAGTACCATGGACGCCTTGTTGCGTATTCAACACTTCGCGTCGAACGCTCTTTCTTCTAAAAATCACGTCTCCATATTGGCGACGGATTTTGAAAGAGCCTTCGACCGCGTAGGGATTCATGCCGTGCTTTGTCAGCTTGAGCGCTGGGGAGTTGGTCCTAGGCTTTATAACCTTATAAAGGCCTTCATGACCAATAGGTCTTTCAGAGTTCGGGTCAATAACGATACCTCCAACACCTACAGCCTCTACAACGGCATTCCACAAGGCTCCCCACTCTCAGTAGTGCTCTTTATAATAGCTTTTGACAAAATAAATGATGTTTTAAAAAGACATAAGGATATACATCTTTCTATATATGCAGATGATGCTATCTTTTTCACAAAAATAAAAAATGTTAATACTGTTAAAGACAAATTTGTACATATTTTAAGTGATATAGAGTCCTGGGGAGCCGTTTCCGGGGCTACTCTAGCTATAGAAAAATGTAAATTGCTGCATATTTGTCGTAAGCACACATGTTCCCTACCCGATATAGAATTAGAAAACAAAAGAATTGAAAATGTAACCAGTCTAACTATTTTAGGCATAATCTTTGACACCAAACTGCTCTTCAATGAACATTGTATTAAACTAAGAA
>VNJR01003074.1:0-12092 GCA_008042585.1 Drosophila punjabiensis | reverse complement strand
TGTTTATGCAATTTGGATTGGGATGTAAGACAAAAATATTAAATTTTTTTTATTAGGGATATTACTGGTCTAAAAAATGGGCTCTTTCTCTTTTTATACCCTTGCAAAGTATTATAAATTTAGTCAGAAGTTTGCAACGCTGTGAAGGAGTTATTTCCGACCATATAAAGTGTATATTCTTGAACAGCATCAATAGCCTAATAGATCAAGCCCTGTCCGTCTGTCCGTCCCTCAGTCTGTTGGCTTATACGCAAACTACTAGTTCCTCAGTTTTAAAGCTATCTAAATAAAACTTTGCAGATAGTCTTCTAAATACTCTCGGACGACTAAATATATTTTTTTTTTATACGCGCGAGTCCGCATCGATTCCCACCTACGGCCGGTGTACGAAACGCGCTCTAGATAGACGCGTGAGAAAGAAAATAAAGGAAAGTACGAGAGAAATTTTGTTTTACTAAAATACTACAAGCTAATTCTACAAGCAATAGGGTTTTAAGTTTAGAAAGAGTATCACTTCCAACAGTACAATCAAAGAAAGAAAGAAGGTTCATGCACTTCAAACTCCCTCCTACAGTGACCAATAACTAAGGGAATATAGGATCTGGATGTTAGTCGCGGTACGTGGAAATTGAGCTGACCTAGCAGATAGGGGCTTTCCACGTTTTTTGACAGACTCAATGCGGTTAATATGGACTTCAAACGCAAGAACCATACTCCAAAATGGGCCGAACTAATGAAGTGAAAAAGACTCTTAATTACATAAGGTAAATCGAATTAAGGGACCGTTCTGTCAGACAAATAATCCAATTAAGTCGAGTTTCCTTACAAGAAGAGAATGACTAACCGAGTCAAAAGCTTTACTAAAGTCCGTGTAAATTACATCAGTTTGAAGGTTGCGTATATCATATAGCTGACATACAAACGATCGGTAAATGTGGAAGAAAATTATATTTTACTTTACATGTAAAAATATAATAAAAAATTAAAACTAAAATTAAAATAAATATGAAAGTAATTAATATTATATTTGATAGTGATAGATTATACTTGATACAATTGGAATCTGTAAGGGTATTAGCTTCCTTTCTTGTTATTGGTTCAATTGCAACGAGCGTATTCATGTTTCTAATTAGCTGTCAACGGCTGTATACATATCGGCCTGTAACCTTTGTAATTTTTCAGATTTTGATTTGAAACTTCTAAATTACATTTTTGAAGCATTAATCTATCTACACGATAGTGCAAATAAAAAAAACCCATTTTTTGTTCCCCACAAGGGAAACCTTACCCGAAATCTGTAACAAAATGTATAAGTTTTTAATTGCCTTGATTCAGTTTTAAATTTAAAACAAAAACAAACAAGAAAGGTAGCTAACTTTGGCACGCCGAAGTTTGTATACCCTTGCGTATTGCAAATAGATCATTAATAATTTATTCATATCTGATATAAATTATTTTTATTAACATTATTTTTAGAGTTTTACATTTTTTCATTTACGGTTTTACATTTTTCGTTCGTTCTTATGACAGCTATATGCTATAGTCGTTCGAATTTTAATAAAACTATAAATCGAAATTTTGAAATAATACAATAAGCGTATATGGGCAATTCCACAGAAAGGTCCAAAGCGGCCTAAAAACTACAACTTCTCTAAAATGTTTTTTTAACGTAAAGCTAACTTCGGCACGCCGAAGTTTGCATACCCTTGCAGATTTTAATTGCATTAAATAATCTAACCCTGTCTATTTTAAAATGACAAAATAGTAAGTATTTTTACAATTTTACATGTTATTACATTTTTACATGTAAGGTAAAATATAATTTACCTGCACATTTACAGATAGTTTGTATGGCAGCTATATGATATAGTCGTCCGATTTTTAGAACTTAGATTTTAGAACATACTTCTAAAATAATATATAATGCTTTTGTCTAAAAGTAGACGAAGTTATGTTGAAAACTGACAAAGTTATAATTTTTTTTCTAAAAATTTCCGACCGTTCCTATGGCACCTATATGATATAATAGTCAGATTTTTATAAAATTAAATCCGAAAATCTAAAATAATAATTATAGCATGTAACCGAAAGTTGCTCAAGATATGTTAAAAACAGTGAAGTTATATTTTTTTTTTGACAAATTTACGAATCGTTTGTATGGTAGCTATATGATTTAGTCGTCCGATCTTATGTACGAGTAAGAGTATATAGAAGACTATCTGCAAAGTTTCATTAAGATAGCTTTAAAACTGAGGAACTAGTTTGCGTTGATCTGCTAGATCGACTCTGCTGTTGATGCTGTTCAAGAATATACTTTATAGGGACGGAGATGACTTCTTTGCATTGCAAACATCTGACTAAAATTATAATACCCTGCAAGGGTATAAAAATGGGGTTTGCCTTTTAAATTTAATTTTAAGAGTCCGAAATAAATTGAAAAAAAAAAGAATGTTATGTGAGTAACTCGTCGAGAAACTTATCTCTTAAGGGCGGAACCTCTTTTTTTTCTGGGGTATATTTTAAGTAAAAACGTTTTGAAATTTTATTGACAGTTTAATATGTAGTTAAAGAAAAAAAAAAGAAAAAATGTTTCCTAGAATTAAATAGAATGATATATTTTTTATATCAGATGATTCTGTGGACAGTTAGGGTGTAAGCTGTAAACAAACACTTTTGCGAGGGTTATCTGTTGATTCCCCAATAACGAACGAATTTATGTTGCGAGGTTTGGTATGGTGCTGTGAAACTATCCTTAGATGTCTGAAGTGGACAAAAAAAAAATTTCTTGCTACAATCTGAGTGTAGATGATGGGAGTTAAACGTAACATACATTTTCAACATTTTAAATTAAATAATGCATTATATTGGTTGCAGTAGATTTATTAATAAATTCATTATTTTTAACCCACAGCGAAGGTGGATTTTTCAAGGCTCATCTGTACTTTCCCAAAGAATATCCGTTGCGCCCTCCGCGAATGAAGTTTGTCACAGAAATTTGGCACCCAAATATAGAAAAAAACGGAGATGTCTGTATTTCTATTCTGCATGAGCCCGGAGATGATAAGTGGGGCTATGAAAAAGCATCGGAGCGCTGGTTACCTGTGCATACAGTGGAAACTATTTTGATATCAGTGATATCTATGCTGGCTGATCCCAACGATGAGTCTCCAGCAAATGTAGATGCCGCCAAGGAATGGAGAGAATCATACACCGATTTCAAACGTAAAGTTGCTCGTTGTGTTCGAAAAAGTCAAGAAGAATGCTCGTGAAGCAAATTGGCCCTACATTTGTATATTTATATTAAACATTTTATACATTAAAAGGATTAACTGAAATTAAAACAGAATTTTGACTTTAAAGGGGTGATTAAAATTAAAGTAGTTCGTGAAAAAAAGTGATACGAATCATCTAATCATATACCTATAATAATATTAAAATTATTGTCAGATTTGTTCAAGTCACATCAATACTTAAAAAAAGGTGTAGAACCAAACGACACAGAAACATCTAATCTTTTCGTTAGTATGTCGTGTTGTCACAATGCAAGCGTATCCCTCTTACGCGCAGATAGGGAATTGAGTGGTATCGATTTAAAACTCTTTTTTCAGACCACAGATATATCTTCTTTAAAATTTCGATGCTTATATGAGAGTCGGCGCCAAAACGCAACCCTCGCAACGCAGAATCACTTACTCCACTGTGGTGTAGTAAGGAAGTGAGGAGCTCAGAAAAAAAGGTAAGGAAAACTTTTAACCCTGCCTATGGAACCAAAAAAAGCGCTGAAAAGGAGTGCTCTTCAGGGAGTTTACCTATCTTCCAGAAAATAATAACTTGACAAATTATTGAGATATTTACAGGATTCACTTTAGGACTGAATGACAGAATTACTGAAAATATCGGTGCCCATACAATCAGTTATACGATACTTTCAGTCATTCTGCAAATCCTATTTCGCTGAAAATATCTACTGAATTACTGGAAAGTTGGTGTGACACAGCTTTGTTCTACAGCCTGGCATGCGCCAATCGTTCTGCAAGGAAAACTGGATATCTACTTTGAGACGCAGATCTTCCTGGGCCCAGATGTGCAATGTGCGGTTGCCAAAGGATCTGGTGTTGTCGCTGATCACCCGGCCGGTAATGCGCGACAAGTACCAGCAGTTCGCCTTCAAGGACTACGTCAAATAGTGCAATCATCGGAGATCTCCGCTAAACGGGACACACGGGATTTTGCTTCGATCATAATAGTCCATTTTTTCAAACTGTTAAACCTCTCCTTAAGCAGTTCTTGCTTTTATCTGGCATTTTTACACTATGGCGTTGAAAAATTTGAAATTTTTTTTGGGTCGTTCCCTATCCGACTGAAAATATCGACTAACTATCGCCGATATTTTCAGTAATTAAGTCGTATAGAGAATCCCCTCATTATTTGAATGTTTATCTATAATGTAAATTTATCCTATAGCATCATAAAATTCTGCAGTTATCTACAATGGATTTCATTCATTAAAACCAATTACATCAAAACCAGAAAAAACTCAGTATCATACAATGATATTAAAACTAACAGGAAGTAATCTCTAACATATATTATAAATATTGACGTTGTTGACACCAATGAAGATAACAACCGGCGTCTGGTAGTTCGTTTACATGCGTACTAAGTGGGTTAGAATTAAGTTTTTTAGTCTAGGAAGGCTATTTACGTTACATGTTATTGTACGCTAATTAATAACAATAATAATTGACAAGAACGTTTTTTTTAGTGAAACACATAAAAATATAACTACCCATATTAATCTAATGTCTTACTTGATTTAAATTTAAAATCCGAAAGGCAATTATTTTTAAATTTTTTTCGGCTCTGTTAGAATCAAAATGATCCTTGGGTCCATATATGTTGCTGCTAACAATGCCTTGTTATACCCTTGCAGGGTGTTATAATTTCAGTCAGAAGTTTGCAACGCAGTGAAGGAGTCATCTCTGATCCTGTAAAGTATACATTCTTGATCAGCTACACTAGCCGAATCGATCCATGTCCATCTGTCCGTCCCTCAGTCTATCCGATTATAAGCAGACTAGTCCCTCAGTTTTGGAGCTATCTGAATAAATCTTTGCAGATAATCTTCTATATACTTTCGTACATAAGTCGGAACAATACGGATCAGACGACTATATCACATGGTTGTCATACAATCGATCCTATAATGCCAAACTCCCATGGTGGGGATCCAGACTCACTAACCCAAAGGGATCCGAATTATATAAATGCATACGAAACAATAACATATCAACTTTCTCAACTGGAAAGCCTACATATTGGCCTACAGATACTCGAAAAACCCCAGACTTGATCGACTTCGTAGCATTCTCTGGTATTCCACAAGCACACATGCGAATAATGGAAAGTTTCGATCTTAAATTAGATCACTCACCCATAATAGCAACCTACAGCACAATAGCTCACATGCTAGACAATCCCTATAAAGTCATTTCCGCTTCCACAAACATTAACGGGTTCAAAAACTACCTAGAAGAAGCAATAAGCCTATACATTTTGTTAAAAACAGGAAAGGAGATTGACAATGCAGTGGAGCTTTTCACAAATACAATTCACAAAGCGAGCTACACAAATATATGCCACACCCACAGAAACCAACAACCAAACCAATTGTATAGCGGCATATCTGAGAAATTTTGACCCTAATTCTAGCAACAAAGAGTACAACCTGTGGAGAGCAACTAAATATCTGAAGAGACCAGCAACAAGCAACATAATTATCCGCAAAAGCAATGGAAACTGGTGTAGATCTGACGATGAACAAGCTGAGGCATTTGTTCTGTGTTTCAGCCAAACGACATTAACAATCTCGTAACAGAAGCTGAAGTATAACATTTTCTTCAGTCACCCAGCCAAATGAGCTTTCCTATTAAAAGGATTCTTCTCGACGAAGTCGTGACAGAAATGAAATGCTTAAGCAATAAAAAATCACGCTAGTGTTTAACGCTATACTTAGGCTAGACCACTTCCCAAGTCAATGGAAATGTGCAGAAATCATTATGATCATCAAGCCAAAGAAGACAGAAACTCAACTAGCATCTACCGTCCCATTAGTCTGTTGACAATATTCTCGAAAGTATTTGAAAAAATACTACTGAAGAGGATGTTGCCAATTTTGGACGAACTTGCCATCATTCCTGAATATCAATTCGGATTCAGGAATGACCACGGGACCACGGAGCAATGTCACAGGGTTAATAATGAAATTGTATCAGCATTTGAGAACAAAAAATATTGCACTGCTACATTTCTCGATGTCCAACAAGCGTTTGATCGTGTTTGGTACAATGGATTACTCTACAAGATAAATAAATGGTTACCTGAGCCATATTATTTACAACTGAAATCCTACCTGACTAAGAGATGCTTCTATGTGCAGCAGAGAGAGGACATGTCAACGCTACTTCCCATAAACGCAGGCGTTCTTAAACACGACAGATATGCCAGCAACAAACAACTGCACCATTGCAACATATGCTGACGATACAGATATTCTGGCAACAAGCTCATCTAGAGACAAAGCATCTTAACTCTTACTATGTGAGCTCAGCCTGATTGAAGCCTGGTTTGTTCGCTGGAAAATTAAAATCAACTCCCTAAAGTCTGTTCAAGTTACCTTTGTACTAAGACCAGGAAACTGCCCAAATGTAACACTTAACGGCTCAGCAATTCCACAAGGTACTGTGTGAAGTACCTTGTCATGCACCTCGACCGCAGACTTACATGGAACCCCACATAATAACAAAATATAAACAGCTCACCCTGAAAACACGAATAATGTCCTGGTTATTAAATAGAAAATCAGCAGGCTCTTTGGAAGACGGAATTCTGCTCTACAAAGCCTGTTTGGACCTACGGTATCCAACTCTGGGGAACAGCTAGCAATTCAAATATGGAAATTCTGCAGCGCTTTCAATCAAAAACATTGCGGCAAATTGTTAACGCTCCATTTTATGTAACTAATGCAAAAATTCATACAGTTCTTAACATTCCAACTATTAAAGAAGAGATAAACAAATACTGTATGAAATATACAGACAGACTTCACAACCATGTAAATAATCTAGCCCAAGGTCTACTAGGCAATAGTTTAACCCTCAGAAGACTTAAAAGATTTCACATTCTTGATCTCCCTGATAGATAACACAGGTCGACAAAAAAAAAACCGCAGAATAAACGCGACAGATTCTGAAAGATCTTGGTCTGTACATTGCTGATTCGAAAACCAAAAGTTTCCATCACGTACCAATTTTGAGAAAATCGCTGTCAAAGTATGAAAAAGTTCCCTATTTGGCACTTTTCAAAGCCTAATAACCCGAGAACCTTACGTGCCCCAGATCTGGTTTTAGGCTTAAATGAAACCCTCATCAAGTTTTACAAAACTAAGTTGGCAAACGTTGTGCTTCAATATTTCGATTTTCATATTTTTTGCTATAAATATATAAAAAGCAACGTTTTTCGATGCGTTCTTAAAGGAAAGCTTTTGTTTGTAGACGGATTACAGGTACGCAAAAAAAGGACACCAATTCTAAAAACGCCATCACATTGTATAAACGTACCTGTACACTCTTCATTGCAGGGCCGCACAGTTGGAAGGCTTTTTGGGGTGTTCTCCTCGATTTAACACAAGTTCTGCCGGGTGTTTGCTCCTGGAAGAAGAACGACTATTGGACAAACTAATGACTACGATGGTCATCCAGAAAGCAAAAGCCCTATTATGAGCCATATCAGAGTATATAAAAAAAACTTTAAGAAATTAATTTTGTATCTATTTATTTTTAATTATTATAGTTGTTATATGTGGTTGTTCTTCTGCGCCGATCGCATTGCGGATATATTTTCTGACCATTCAAAAATAGTGAGTTATGATTCGGCCGCAAGGCAAATGTATATTTTTGTATGCATTATGCATTGGCAATATTTGTTGCATATCAGGTTAGACAATTTCTCAGATCTTCACTGAAGAATTTGAAAACAGCTTTAGGCCAGTTGCGCCTTGGTATTAGAAAAATGTAATTATACATATTTTTTTGTTCAATTATAATACCTTAAGAAAATATAAAAAAAATGTGAGAGTCTTGGCTTATGGTTGAAAACTTCGTAGTTACTTTTATAATATAACATCCAAGTTCCCAACGTATAGACGAGCCGTTACAATTTAAATTTTGAATTACCAGGGCTCCAACATAGCAGAATTTTGGGGCAAAAGTAAGTTCAGAAAAGGCAATGTAGCTAAGGATTTCGCGTTATTAGTCTTTGAAAAGTGCCAAAAAGGCACTTTTTCATGTTTTGACCGCGATTTTCTCAAAATTGGTACGTGATGGAAACTTTTGGTTTTCGAGTCAGCAATGTACAGACCAAGATCTTTTAGAATCTGTCGCGTTTATTCTCCGGGCAGAAAAACGTGCGATTTTTGTCGACCTGTGTAATTCAAGTAAACGAGAAATTATATTTAATAGCAGGTTTCCCTGGAAAGCTGCTATTCCTGTTTTGTAATTATTAGTCGTGAAATTTACTTATTGTCACATGACAGATTGTAAATAAAAATTAAAAAAAAAAAAAAAAAAAAAAAAAATGTAAAAAGTTTAACTAACTAAAACAATTAGAATATTCCATATCCGCACGTGTGACCCAATATGCTTTGCTGCTGACCGAGAATTATTGATTTTATTCGAACATTTCCGTTTCCAAACAAACGAAAGTATTGGTTCCTTAATTCATGGTTCTTATATCATAAATGTTATGATATAGTTTTATTAAGATTTTTAAATATAATTCTAAAATGCAGTAAAAAAAAGGGTATATGATAAAGTAAACTTTTGGCAACTTTCTTAACAAAACAACTTGCGACTTTAGCAACTTTGAAAATTGATTCACCTTAGATTAAACACGAATGCTTCCTATGACTTCCTGCGACTGACTCTCTTCTCCTGCTTCCTCTGCAAATCCTGTTTATGGTCTTTCTGCTTTCTAGATCGGTAATTTGCTTTTCGCAACGAGCCAAAATGTGTTCTCGCTGCCTGTATGTATCTAAGCACCTTACATACATGTGATTCAGATTTTTCAAAAAATTTATATTGGCTCCATCCATTTTAAATAAATTTATTTTGATGTCCGACCGTCTAAGTCATTTCGAAGCCAGAGCGCTCAGTACGACTAAGTATACGTGTAAGTTTCGTCTCCCTTGAGTCTGGACTACAAGGTCCTGCTCTACAACTCCACTCTCAAGCCAATCTAGAAGTATGGCTCCCAAATTTGTGGGAACGCGAGCAAAACCAACATAGGCATCATACAGCGCGCTCAATCAAAAATCCTGCGAACTGTCACTGAGGCACCATGGTATATTCGAAACCAAAACATCCACAGGGATCTTGGCATTCTCGCAGTAAATGATAAAATAGAGAAGCAAAAAGCGTCGTACAGGGAAAAACTCTCAGCCCACCCAAATCCTCTAGCAAGTGACTTGACCCGGGTTTTCAGAAGAACCCGCCTACAACGTAACGACCTTCCAACCCAGCCATAATTTATCAGGGCAATTTTTACTGTTTCAGTCTATATGATTGAAATGTGTATTCAGCAGGCTCTGCCGTGACACTTCAGCCGACGTACATCCTGTCCCGTCAGACGTGTTTATAAGCGAGCGACTTGTGCGACTCCTTCTAGCGATTCGCAGTATCTTCTTCAAGATTCTTTCTTGGCTGCGTAGATCGCCTTTTATATTCCAACTGCAAGGGCAACAAAAACCGTAAGCTTCGATAAGCAACAAGCGGTTCCGGCCATACAGACCGGTATGGATTGCTACACCCAGACTAAGCGTAAGCTTAGTCCGCAAATCACGGTTGGTAACAAACCAAAGATCAACCGGTTCTTCCTAATCAACGAACAAGCAAGGAGTTCCAACAACACCAACAGATTTTGCCTCTTAGCAGATGCTAAGAGCCAAGCCGAGCCGGAGCAGGCGACCCAGAAGAAACCAAACTCATTTATATTAGCGAAAAAAGTTCAAACGCCCTGGTCAACAAAATTGTTGCGCTGGTCGGGGATGAAAATTTTCATGTTGTTCCGCCTTTAAAAGGGAACATCCACGAAACCAAAGTTCAAACCAAATATGAAGAACACTTCCGAGCTGTGTCTAAATACCTGGAGGAAACAAAAAAGAACTTTTTCACCTACCAACTAAAAAGCAGCAAAGGACTACAGGTAGTACTAAAAGGAATCGAACCTGACGTCGCCCCCTCTGAGATATTAGAAGCCCTTAAAGCCCTAAGAATGTCAGCAACATTATCTTAAAGAAAAATGAAGTGCACCCGATCTACAAGCTGCAGTTCTTATTGCATCGGAGGATCACCGTGAAAGATCCCCACAAACGCAACGGCCCAGTACAATGCACAAATTGGACACACCAGGACGTACTGCACTTCGGTCAGTCTGCGTAGTCTGCGGAGACTTCCACAATTCCGCACACTGCCCTGCTGACAAAGAAGACCCACGTACAAAAAAATGCCCACAGAAATGGAACTGCGGAGGAAACCATACGGCAAACTACAGAGGCTGTGTGGTGTACAAGGAGCTGAAGAATCGTATGCGACGAGCGATAGCTACGCGACAACAATATACAAAAAATATGTATTTTAAATCAACAACTACGCCAGACGTATTTTTCGGCAAGGCAGCCGGGTCATCCTTCGGTCCGCTCGGTACCACTAACAGCATATCCTACGCTGATGTTCTACGAACTGACATGGAAAATCCACTTTAGCCATACTTAGAAAACGCTCAGCAAGTAACAGTCCAATCGCAAAACAATTTGGAAACTATGATGTTTACCATGCAACAATGTATGATGGAGCTCATGTTCTTTATGCAAGCAACCATGCAAGCGCTGGTTCAGAACCAGAATATGGTGATTCAGCTGCTTGTATCGCAACAGTCCAAATTATTAATGCCCAATCTACGCATATTCATGTGGAATGCCAACTGCATTTCAAACTTTAAATAACACAATTCCTGAATGTAAATCACATCGACGCCATGCTGCTGGTTGAAACGCACTTCACAAGCAGATATAACTTCCATATGCGGGGGAATAGCACACAGATCCGCCAAGCTAACACAGTAACGTATCTCGGCGTCCACCTCGACAGACGTCTAACATGGCGAAGACATATAGAATGCAAAAAACTACACCTAAAACTAAAAGCCAGCACCCTCCACTTGATTATAAACGCCCGATCGCCCTTGTGTCTGGACTACAAAGTCCTGCTCTACAACTCCACTCTCAAGCTAATCTGGAAGTATGGCTCCCAGCTTTGGGGGAACGCGAGCAAAACCAACATAGACATCATACAGCGCGCTGAATCAAAACCCTGAGAACTATCACTGGGGCACAACTCTCAGCCCACCCAAATGCTCTCGCAAGGGACTTGACTCGAAATTAAATTAAAATGGTACAAAAAGTCAACTGCTTCAGGACGAATAATCAATTTTTATTCAAAACTCCCAAAAACTGTAACAGACGGATAATAAACATATCGTTCGAGGTATACCATGACGAAATAACAGATGAGGTAAAAACCATGTTACGAAAAAATTACCTTCCGGACAATATTATGTGTCGATCTGTCAGTGCTCGGGTGGCTCAGGGATGGTCAGGACTCTACGCAGATGTTTGTTTGTATCAGGTGTGGTTGCTGAAAGAGAGTTCCGACCCGGTCCCAGAGTTGAAATCGGGGAGAATTACACAGTAATTGGTTAAGAATAAGTTTTATTTAGCTACGGGCTTATAACACAGGTCGACAAAAAAAAACCCGGAGAATAAACGCGACTGATTCTGAAAGATCTTGGTCTGTAAATTGCTGATTCGAAAACCAAAAGTTTCCATCACGTACCAATTTTGAGAAAATCGCGGTCAAAGTATGAAAAAGTGCCCTTTTTGGCACTTTTCAAAGCCTAATAACCCGAGAACCTTACGTGCCCCAGATCTGGTTTTAGGCTTAAATGAAACCCTCATCAAGTTTTACAAAACTAAGTTG
>VNJR01003069.1:0-26440 GCA_008042585.1 Drosophila punjabiensis | reverse complement strand
GCTTTAGTCCTCGTAGACTTTTTGTGTCCTCCATTCCTGATTACACTCGGATATCCTTTGCATGGTAAACTTCGCCCCTGCATGTCCTCCAGTTTATAAGCACTCAGGACTTGAGTCACTGAGGACGAAGTTCCGGCGGAAAGCCTCCTGACCTGGCTTCGCTGCGAACACTCTGGCCCTCTAGTCGTATCGGTTCCGGATGGCCACCTCGATCTCCGGAAGGTAAGCATCCCACTCCCGATGATCATTCTCCAGGAACCCTCGGATCGCTGCCAGGACGCTTCGGTTCACCCGTTTCGCTGCGTTGCTCTGCGGAGAGTAGATTGGAGTCTTCAGAAGCCGGATGCCGAAGCTCTCCATCGCCTCCTCGAAGATCTTCGAGGTGAACTGACGCCTGTTGTCTGAGTGCACCACCTCCGGTACTCCAAACTTGTAGAAGACCTCTGTAATGAGGAAATCTACAACATTCGAGGCTGCTGCGTCTCTCATTACCTTCTTCTCCTGGACAATGCCGGGCTAGCTCAGGGATGCCCAGGGCGGGTTCGACCCGATGCCCGCAGTCCGCACAATAAGAAAATTCACGATATATCGGACGTCTCAGAACTCACATTACTAACAAAAACTCCCATCACTAACAAAGAAAATGAATAAATAAACAGCAAAATATGTGGAAATATGTGGACATCCGCCACGACGCTCCCACCCATCCTGTGATGCCTCCAGGTTGTTGTGGGGCATCACCCATCTCCAGCAGACCGGAGTCTACTCCAGGCGGTCTGGCGACCGGCTCATCTCCCCCAGGTAAATGCCTCTACTCAGTTTTCATTGCACTGTTTTTAATTCATTATACATTGCAGATTAATTCTAACATATAATGGCAGGATGTTTATTCTTCCACATGGGATTCTCAATCCCCGACAAAGCCAGACCCTAGCCATAAGGTTGACGAATCGGCGTTTCGCCGGCAAAAAAAAAAGGCCAAAATCCGGCCGTTAACGAATGGACGACCACTTTTCCTACCTAGGGTCCCTACTGGAGCTTCAAAAGAAACCACAAGTGCACAAATTTACGTTTTCAAACATCTTTTCAATTTCTTACTTCATTTACAGCACCTGTGTTGCACCAATCCCGGACCCGAATCCGGAAACGCGGAGGACCAGAAACAAAGGAAGTAAGGTGAAAGCAAGTAAATATAAAACAAACGGGAACTGGATAACCACGACTTACTCTAATTACAACATCAATGGAATCGCCGTAGCGACACAAGGATTATAAGCCGTGGAAAGCTTCTGGAGGGCGGAGCAAATGTGGACGCCGGCAGTATCACCGCACGTCAATTGTAAGAGCACCTGCCGGATGCCAATAGCCACTTCATATCGGACTAGGCCAGGCGCAGCAGGCCCCGAACTCGTCCAAACTCTGCGCAGGTTCACGTGGTGTGCTGTCCTTCCAAATGCTTTTACTGTCTTTTCCCTTTCTTCTACCTCTCCCTATATAGCCTCGGTCCGTTGCACGAGTTCCGACTTAGAAACCGTTCTTTTCTCGGTGCAACGGTCGAAGCCAAGGGTAAAAACCCTTTCTCTTACGTTCTTATCCGTTACATCTTACCGATTCGCTCATTTGAAACCTCTCCCCCCCTGGTCCTACCTAATCCTAATCCCTATAGATACATCGATAGTCCTCCAGCCCATTCCGACTCGAAATGCAATACCACCCAAGGATTTGGAGAGATGCTACTGGATCACGGCGGCTCGACAAGATCATTGGAGCATTTGGATATGAGATCTCCACCGCAGTTCCGTTCGGTGCACAACGCGTGGCCCACGCTTTACGAGAAGTATTCGCAGTCGTCCGGCTTTAGTCCTCGTAGACTTTTTGTGTCCTCCATTCCTGATTACACTCGGATATCCTTTGCATGGTAAACGCCCAAACTCCGGGCCTGCATGTCCTCCAGTTTATAAGCATTGTTGCCCAGCGCCTTAACCACTCAGGACTTGAGTCACTAAGGACGAAGTTCCGGCGGAAAACCTCCTGACCTGGCTTCGCTGCGAACACTCTGGCCCTCTAGTCGTATCGCTGGCGACTGTTTTCATACGAGGTCTCCAGGCTCTTGCGCACCTTCTCCTGTACGACCCGCGGTTTGTCGGCTGTTGGTATCCCGACCATCTCATGATCGCACATCGATTGCAGCTTCCTGGCCAGCTTGTAGTTGGAACCTTGAAGGAACATGTGATGTCCGAACAAAGTAAAGAATGGCGCCTCGCCTGTTGCAGAATGTACTGCGTTCCGGATGGCCACCTCGATCTCCGGAAGGTAAGCATCCCACTCCCGATGATCATTCTCCAGGAACCCTCGGATCGCTGCCAGGACGCTTCGGAGTCTTCACATGCCGGATGCCGAAGCTCTCCATCGCCTCCTCGAAGATCTTCGAGGTGAACTGACGCCCGCTGTCTGAGTGCACCACCTCCGGTACTGCAAACTTGTAGAAGACCTCTGTAATGAGGAAATCTACAACATTCGAGGCTGCTGCGTCTCTCATTACCTTCAAGAACGTTTATTTGGAAAAGTGGTCCATCACAATGAAAATCCAGGCATGCCCCTTCTTCGACCTAGGATAATTGCCAAGGAAGTCGATGTACAGCTTCTGGAATGGCCGTTCACCGATTCCGATCATCATCTTGTGGTTTGGCGCCTTCGACTCCTTGCAGACCTGGCATCTCCGGACGAACTTGCGCACCTGCATCACCATCCCAGGCCAGTAGAAGTGCCGCTGCAGAATCTCCAGTGTCTTCGCCATTTCGCAGTGAGCTGCCATTAAATCCGTATGGGCTCGCTCAACCAGGCTGTGGGTCAGACTCTGTGGTATCCAGAGCTGCCTTGCAGATCCTTCCAGCTCGTCGTCCAAGATTGCCGGGGAGACTCGCTTGAAGATGAGACTGTCCTCAATCCTACGGTCGGGTAGGTTGTCCATGTTCTCCTCCACTTTCCGGACTAACTCCGTCGGATCCACGGAGATCTCCTCCACGCATTTGCCACCACGTTCTCGTTGCCCTTCCGGTGCTCGATGGTGAAGTTTAAACCGTGGAGCTGCAGCGAGTATCTGGCCAGGAGTCCTGAAAGGTCCTTCATGGACATCAACCATTTGAGGCTGGCGTGATCCGTGATACACGTAAACTGCATTCCTTCCACATACGGAGGGAACTTCCGGATCGCTAGGAGAGCTGCCAGGCACTCCTTCTCGGTGATGGTGTAATTCACCTGCTGCCTGTTCATCTTCGCCGAGAAGAAGGCAATCGGTTGCTCCTGGTTGTCCTCGTCCTTCTGGAACAAAACCGCTCCTACGCCAATATGAGAAGCGTCGCACTAGATGTGGAAGTGCCTTTTAAAGTCAGCGTGAACTAGGACCGGTGCCGTCGTCAGGGCCATCTACAACGCCTCGACTGCCAGCTGCGCCTCAGGACTCAAAGAAACTTGGTGTTCCCGGTCTTCTTGAGCGCTTCCGTGAGCGGTGCTGCTAGCGTCGCGAAGTTCTTGACGAAGCGCCGATAGCAGCTAGCGGTACCAAGGAACGCTCGCACCTCCTTCAGTGACCTTGGCTTAGGCTTCCTCCGGATTGCTTCAACTCTTCCAGGATCCATACGCAGACGACCTCCACCTACGATGAAACCCAGGTAAGTCAACGACTTAAAACAGAACTTGGATTTGCTCAGGACAATTGTTAATCCTGCCTCCCTTAGGCATCCGGCGACTCGTCGTAGGTATCGGAAGGGCGTCTCGACGTCCGGAGCCAAGATGAGCAGATCGTTCAAGTACACAAAGACGTTGGATCGGATTTTGGCTGGGATTACTCGGTCCATGAGCCTCACCAACCGCTGCGCTGCATTGCAGAGTCCGTACAGCATCACCTTAAATTGGTACAGAGGCCTGCCAGGAACCGTGAACGCTGTCAACTCCTTGCTCTTTTCGTCCAGCTCTAGCTGCCAGAACGCGAATTTCAAATCCACGCTGGAGATGTAGTGCGTTTCATCGATTCTGGACAGGATTCCATCAATACTAGGCAAGGGGTAAGCGTCCTTGACGGTCACGTCGTTCAATTTCCTGGCATCTAAGCAAAATCTATCCTTTCAAGGCTTCGACACCACCGTTGTCCGGTTGCTCCAAGGGCTCCTGCTCTCCTCGATGACCCAGGTCCAGCATCTTGTCGACTTCGTCCTCGACCACCTTCTGTTTTGCCTGTGACGATGTCACTCCCCTATGTTATGATTTTTCATACTGATAGTACTTAACTCTACATTTACTATTAGCCTAAGATTTATCACACACACACACACACGGCATGAAGCCACACACACACACACACACACACACACACACACACACACACACACGCACATCACGGCATGAAGCCAGCCTTGTATATTTTGGCTAAGAAGGCCCGTCAACCAATTAATTATAATTTAAACTCAAATTACATAGTTTAAATCGGGTAGCAAGTTTTCGCCGCTGTAAATAGAGGCGATGAGACCAGCAGCAGAACAGGGGAGAAGCAGGCAAAACAAACACGACGGCCGGTAGAGGCCGCCGAGCAAAGGAGAGGAGAGAGAACTAAAGCACCGAGGCCAAAGCCATGACATTTCCCCTCCCGGCAGCGAAGAGCAGCAGAACAGAAGGGACAGAAAGAATCACCAAGAGAGCCGCCTACGGCTGCAATTTCCCCTCACGGCAGCGGTAACCAACCGACGATCGGCACGCGCCGCTCGTGCCGGACCGACCGAGAACTTCAAGTTCAAGTTCGGCAGAGGGCCAGCATCAAGCTGCCTAGCAGCCAGAAGGAGAGGAGAGACAAAGAGAGGACCGCCAAAGGGAACTGCGCTGCCGCTGCCGCGGCGGTATGCAAGTGTAAGCTTGGTACAGCGCTGGCTGAACCAAGCCTGGCCAGCAGCCAGAGGGAGAGGGGAGACCGAGAGAAGATCGCCAAAGAGACTGCGCTGCCGCTGCCTCGGCGGTATTCAAGTGCAAGCTCGGCACAGCGCCGGCTGAACCAAGCCTGCCCAGCAGCCAGAGGGAGAGGGGAGACCGAGAGAGGACCAATCAAGAGCAGCGCTGCTGCCCGACCACCGGCAGAACTAGGTCACCGAGCTAAGCAGCGGAGATGAGCTGCAAGCACTTCTTCGGCAATTAGCAAACGGGACGGACGCAAAATAACTAAGACCCTTAAAAGTAGTAAAAACGGACACTTGGCCGCGAAACTCTCCCGCGAACGAGACCAGTGAATCCTGGCCGCAGGACACGCGGAAGGATACCGCCCCAGGACTCCCCGCCACCACACGTAGCCGCCGGCACGGAAAAGCCGGGCGCGCAGCCAAACCAGGGTGAGCATGGCCAGATGGCTATGTAAACTTGGAGAGTGGCAGGGCCCCAGCTAGTTAGGCAGCGCCCAGCAGCAGACGTAGGAGTTAAAATAAATTAATAAATAAAATAAGCCCAAAACCATGTGCTTGCGTTCCCCGCCTATTTCTTTCATCCGGCATTTGTAACGGGGCCGCCGCCGCCGCCACTCTTCCCTCTCGCTCACTCCCCCGTGGCCGCTTGGATCTGTTCCAGGCCCGAGGCGAGGCGATACGGAACTAGAATCCGCCGCCGTTGGAGAATTCCAGGTGCGGACCCAGGCGAGGTGGCCACCGTTTCCTCCCGTTTTCCCCTTGATCTATTTCCCTCCCACTCACTCCTTCTGGCCGTTGGATCGTTCCAAGCCATGGCGACGCGGGACGGAAATAGGGGCCGTTGCCGTTGGACGTTTTCCAGGGCCGCGCGGGGACCGCAGGTCTCCGCCAGGATACAGGCCCCTCAAACTAATCCCTTTTCTGGAAAAATTTAACCCCGCGAAGTTTTAAAAATAAACGGCACCTTATGTCCCGGCCGTCTCAAAATTATAAATTTTCTGGGAGGAACTCTGGGCCGCTGAGGATCACCCCGGCCGGAGACACATCCTTACATGCCGGAGACATCGGATAGGGCCGATCCTTTTAAACCTTCGCGCCTTCAATCAGCTCGATGGTGTGCTTCTCCAGGCCGGTGGTTTCCACGACATCCTTCTCGAAGGTGAGGAACTTCTGCTTGGTCTCATATAGCTCCCGAGACTCGGCTTCAGATAATGTTCAGGATTTCCATCTTCTCTTCGACGTCATCTTTGTGATCGGCGTAGTGCTCCATCTCCCTGGCGTGGATCTCTTCGGCCTTCTTCACGCCTCGAGTCGGGACTTCTCCAACTACGCCCGGAGCCAGGCCAAACGTCCGCCAGAAATCGACGCCGAGATACGCCGGCTGCTCCAGGTACAGACAAAGATAAAAAAGGATGTTTTCTACCCTTACCTTGTATTCCACAGGTATCTGAACTCCCCGATGATCGACCGATCCTCGCCTGCGGCAGTACGCACCAACGAGAAGTACTTCTGGACCGGCACCCCCAAAGCATCAACCAGTTCTCTGCAGCCTTTGCCAAGCAGACGGACACTCGCTCCGGTGTCTAATAACCCGGTCAGCTGCTGGCTCACAAATTTGATTTCGGCGAAGGGTCTGGGATCCTGATTGCCGCCTCGCTTGACAGATGCAACGACTTCTGTGCGTTTCTCCCACCGTTTTTAAGAGCAATCTCGACCTTTCCCCACCGTTCGGGAAACCATTCGCATGCCACTCAGCTGATGTAGCTCGAAAATCCGACTCCTTATCTCCAAATATCGTCGCATGTGCTCTTCATAGGGTAAGAGTCTTGACGTAGTTTTATTATTATCCTTACGAACTACTGCTTTAATTTCAGGCTCCCTCACGGGATTCCTCGCTCGGCAAGTTCCTCCCGCTCTCCCATCAGTTCGGACATTTTAGCGCGACGGCGTCGGCCTTTCCACATCGGAAACAGAAGACTTTTGTCAGCGCCTGCTCGCAGTCTCGGAAACCATGGTCCATGGCTCCGCAATTCCAGCAGCCGGCTCAAAAGGAATTCCTTGGCCTGTCCCGGACTTCCTCCACTTCCTAGGGGTGGTCCTCCTCATCTGCTGGTTCCGGAACACTTCGCTTCCTCTCTCCGCCTTGGTAGCGCGTCGATGGAGGGAATCGGGACCGACTCCTGCGTCCGAAGCTGTGCTCCACCTCAATGCTCTCCTGCCGCAGCTCATCCACCGTGAGTAGCTCCATTGCGTAAACAAAGCGCGCGATACCCTCTCTCAAACCCTTCTTCATAACCTTTACCAGGCGAGAAGCAAGGGTCTGCATGGCGTGCAGGTAGTCGTCCACGCTCTCCCCTGGCTGCTGCTCCCAAGTAAAAGATGAAGCATCCGCTGGTGCTCCGTCTTGTGGCTCTGGAACCTGTCCAGGAGAGCTCGGCGTAGCTGGTTCCAGTGGTTTAGACGATGCTGCTGCACGTGCATCCAGTACTACTCCAAGGCCCTACCCGACAGCAACGTATGGAAGTTATGCAAAACTTCGGGCCACGGACAGCGAGTTTGCCTCTGGAGGTACTCCAACCGGAAAGAAAGCCCTCGACATGGTTCCTCTCGTCCTCGCCACTGAACGAGATGTTAGTGTGAACTACGCCCGCGTCCCAGTTGACATACGCCCGCTCGTCCTAGAACTCGCCCGCTCTGCGATCCTCGCCAGTTCCAGCCTCCGCCATCGTCCCTCGGCCTCCGTGGACCCACCTGAACTGCTGCTGCACGTCCCGAAGGGATCCGGTGCCCTCCTAGGCGGCTCAGGTGGAACCTGTGGAGGTGCCCTTGTTGCTGGTCCACTGGCCGTCGGAAAGCTCCGGGGTACCGCTCTGCGAACGCTCTGAAGTGAACCTCCGTGGACTCACCTGGACTGCTGCTGCACGTCCTGAAGGGATCCGGTGCCCTCCTAGGCGGCTCAGGTGGAACCTGTGGAGGTGCCCTTGTTGCTGGTCCACTGGCCGTCGGAAAGCTCCGGGGTACCGCTCCGCAAACGCCCTGAAGTGCCTCCATCGACCGCCCCATGGAATATGACTGCTGCGGTCGTCTTGCTAAGGAAGCTCCTGCTGCCGTCCTCCTGGATGCGGCTGTTGCTGCGAAGCTGCTGAAAGCGGCTGCTGCTGCTGGACTGGGATCACCTCTGGATCCTGTTTGTGAGTATTTGACGGTCTCAGCACCTGGATCATCATCTTCATCATTTCCAGAAGCCCGGCCCTCAACTCGTCCCGCAAGGTTTGGCCGATCCCAGCCTTCTGCGACTTACGGTGCGTCTCCGCTGCCTGTGCCAGGGCGAGGTTCACTGCCGACTGGACGACCGAATCACGGGAGGCTCCTGGAAGTGGACCGACTTCGCCGCCGGATCCACATCCAACAGCTGGTCTGCTGCCGCCTCGATCGCCTCGGAATCCCGCGATCTCGGATGGTTCCGCTCCTCCGGCTGCTGTTCTGGCCGTCTTGAACCCCGTCGACCCGTCAACCCCGTCGAAACCCGCGGGGGCACGTGCCCAATAGCCCTTTCCGCATCCGTGAACCATAACTCGTCTTCCAGTGCTGTAGGAACCTTCGACCTAAGCTCATAGTCGTGTCCTTTCTCTGCCAATATTCAAATTCTAACTCCAAAGCAACTAACACCTTTATTTACGGTAACTACCAAACAAACAAATAAATAAATAACACCTCATAACAATACAAACAAACCTAAACCAACTTCAACACATATATACGCAATGAATAAATAAATAAATACGTCGAAAATTAAATAAATATTAAATAACTAAATAAATTAATATTCAATAAATAACTATATTGATTTTTAATAAATAAATAAATTATTACGGCATAAATAAGTCATTAAATATGCAAATATTACTTAATCCACAAAATCCTACTTTTATTTTTCTGCCTAAAAACTTTGTCGACTATTTTTTTCCTTTCTAATTTTTCAGGGAATATGGAGCCGATCAACCGCCGGTGGACTCCATGCCAGATTTTCTGCGTCTTCAATTCATCCAAGGGTGTCCCTACTCCGGCCGTTCGTCAACTGGACTAACTTTCAGCTGTGCTGAAAGTCGGCAGTTAAGAACATCGGCCTTCCGCAGTATCTCATATTTCATTTTCCTTGATGACTGTGACTTGAGGTGTTCGAAATTGTGATGGTCGAGCAGCACCAGGAAAACCCAAGGAACTGCACAGAAACACATATAAACAATAAAACAAAAGACTTTACGTTAACATAAATAAATTAAATGTATCCCTATCCTCTATATCACAGTTTTTATCACTCGTGCCACTTGCACGGATCTGTGGCCCGAGGGATGCAAATCCGTCGTTTGTACGTCCGGAAGCCACCTCCTCGATACAGCAGGAGCACTGCGACCTGTGACCGGGAGCAATTATCCGCCTTCTAGCGAACCAAGCCTCCCGTCCTGACTTAGAAGAAAAAAGACGAAAACAAAAAGAAAAAACAAATATACAAAAAAAAAATGCCTACGCCTTGACCACCAGTCTCCATGTCCTCGGTGCAATTGTAGGCCATAACATGGACTCGCAAGCCACTGATCGCAGGGGCTGGATGGTCCAGGACGTGGCCCGACAAGACGTCATCATCCCGCTATTCTTTTAATTGTTTTTGGTTGGGCGCCATTTTGTTTCTGAACTGCTTCTTCTCCTGGGCAATGCCGGGCTAGCTCAGGGATGCCCAGGGCGGGTTCGACCCGATGCCCGCAGTCCGCACAATAAGAAAATTCACGATATATCGGACGTCTCAGAACTCGCATTACTAACAAAAACTCCCATCACTAACAAAGAAAATAAATAAATAAGCAGCAAAACATGTGAAGGAAATGGTGGCCTATGTGCATCCGCCACGACGCTCCCACCCATCCTGTGATGCCTCCTAGTTGTTGTGGGGCATCACCCATCTTCGGCAGACCGGAGTCTACTCCAGGCGGTCTGGCGACCGGCCCATCTCCCCCAGGTAAATGCCTCTACTCAGTTTTCATTGCAATGTTTTTACTACATTATATATTGCAGATTAATTCTAACATATAATGGCAGGATGTTTATTCTTCCACATGGGATTCTGAATCCCCGACAAAGCCGTGACCCTAGCCAGGGATGCGTTTGCGCCAAGTCTGCCACTTAAGCCTTAAAGAAGTTGACGAATCGGCGTTTCGCCGGCAAAAAAAAGGCCGAAATCCGGACGTTAACGAATGGTCGATCCCTTTTCCTACCTAGGGTCCCTACTGGAGCTTCAAAAGGAACCACAAGGGTGGGTCAATTGCACAAATTTACGTTTTCAAACATCTTTTCAATTTCTTACTCCATTTACAGCACCTGTGTTGCACCAATACCGGACCCGTATCTGGAAACGCGGAGGACCAGAAACAAAGGAAGTAAGGTGAAAGCAAGTAAATATAAAACAAACGGTAACTGGATAACCACGACTTACTCTAATTGCAGCATCAATGGAATCGCCGTAGCGACACAAGGATGATAAGCCGTGGAAAGCTTCTGGAGGGCGGAGCAAATGTGGACGCCGGCAGTATCACCGCACGTCAATTGTAAGAGCACCTGCCGGATGCCAATAGCCACTTCATATCGGACTAGGCCAGGCGCAGCAGGCCCCGAATTCGTCCAAACTCTGCGCAGGTTCACGTGGTGTGCTGTCCTTCCAAATGCTTTTACTGTCTTTTCCCTTTCTTCTACCTCTCCCTATATAGCCTCGGTCCGTTGCACGAGTTCCGACTTAGAAACCGTTCTTTTCTCGGTGCAACGGCCGAAGCCAAGGGTAAAAACCCTTTCTCTTACGTTCCTATCCGTTACATCTTACCGATTCGCTCATTTGAAACCTCTCCCCCCCCTGGTCCTACCGATCCTTATCCCTATCGATACATCGATAGTCCTCCAGCCCATTCCGACTCGAAATGCAACATCTGATAAATAGGTGCTTTCTTTTAATGAAAAGTCTTGCTTACATAATGAGATTTCACTATTGTCCTACAACTTTCTCCGCCTTTTTTCGGATTTCAAAACCTATACTAATTTGTTAATTTAATCTTCTTCTATAAATCCTAAATAGTTGCTAAAGAAATTTTCTATTTCTAATTGGTTATTTTGCTTAAAACGATTTTTAGTATTTTAGTTATCTAATTTTTGCTTATTTAAAATCTTGTTATTTAAAGAATACGAATTATTAATATTATTATCGCTGCTGTTATTAGTTATATGTTTACTGGTGTAAAGAGATGCACAAAATGGGTGATTACCTTCGTTATTATTAGTTTCACTTTAAGAAATTATATTTAGCATTTATTTTTTTTTTATTTACTAATTGGACTTCCATTGTTTTTAATGAGTCCTATTAAAGTAGGTTATGGTAATAACATATCTTCTACCACTAATAATAACATAATTTTACAAACTTTTTTATGAAAATATAGGTAGCATTTTATTTTTGCGAAAATCAATATTTTTGTCCACCTATTGCATGGTATTTACTTCTCTGAAGTCTTAATGTAGCATTATTTCGAACTTCGTCTAGACTTCCTGTGTCGAATAGGCTTGAAACGGTAATAAATGTCTCTTAATCATAAAGAAATCACAACTTAACTGGTTGAACGGCTGCTAGGTCCATTCGAGCTTTCAGGAACCACTAGCTGATCAAATGCCTTTAACTTGTCACATACGATGATCTTCTTGCGCAATTTATCCTGCAATTGATATATTGATAGCTCTTATGCTATACACTATTTCCTATCAGTATTAGTATAAGCTAGTATTTAAAATGTATACATTATTATTGTTCTTCACATTTTATCTATGAAATAATATAATAACTCTTTTAGTTTCTTCCCTTTTTTACATGGATTCGGAAATATAACATTCAACATGTATAATCAGGCCTGCTCCGGTTCTCGAAATCGAAAAACTTTTGCGACTTCGATTTTAAAAACGGGAATTGTTGCTCCGGTTCTCAAAATCGTAAGCTGGTTTCAATTTGCAAAACGGGTACCTTTATCTAGACGAAATGAAAAGTAAATGTCTTTTTTCTCATCAAATCAGATCTTATTTGCTAAGTGAAAAAAATAGTATACTCAGTGGTCTATTGATGATTATTCCACATCACCACAAGATCATTCTGGCACGTAGTTATTTTCTTTCAATTTCGATTTTAGCTGCTCCGGTTCTCGCGTAATTTTTGGTATCGTTTTGTTATCGGAATGTTTAATATTTTTTTCTTCTCAAAGAACTGGCTTTGGTTGGCAGAATGCTAAAAAGCTGTTTAAGCTGTTCTATTATTTGTCTTAGGAGGCAAATAAGGGCTGCAATTGCTTATTTAATTAATTTATTTACATGAAGAGGCTGCCAGCTTGCATGTAGTTCATTTGAAGTGGTCTCAATTAAATTTTGTAGGAGGCAATAAAAAGGCGGCTGTTCTCTTCTCTTGTCACAAACGAAGTGTTCTTTATTCCATTGTTTCAATTCGTCTTAGCCTATTATATATATGTATTTGTGCGAATGGAACACACGAAGTGGTGTTCCTAAGCACGATCTTCATGTGAGAGTCAGTTAGATGTATACATGGTGTTCTTAAAACTAAGTGTGTATTTATAAATATATGTACAATCAGTGTGTAATTGTATAGGGTAATGTGACTCTTTGCTACTAGCGTTAGTGTGGCTGCTTGCTACAATCGGCCATCCTGACCGGAGAGCTCCAGATCTCTTAACATTAAGTTTATTGTTTATCCACGGGCGCATATTTGCTACTGCCCAAACTCCCATGTATGGGAGTCTAGACTGTTGAAAGCCTTTAACATCCTCTAATGCATATCTATCGTTACGCAAAACTTTTGTTATTCTATATGGACCTTTGAACTTAGGAATTAGTTTTTTAGATGCGCCTATGTGAGTGTCAAATCATCACCAAATCTTCTTTTTCATACTTATAAGAATCTTTTCGTCTAGAGTCTGTTCGCAACTTGTATTGTTGCAACTTTTCTATGTTTTTACCAGCTTTTTCTCTAATTTGCTCTCAATTTATATCTTCGTCCTTTTTATTTATCTCTTCTAACCTTTCTTTCAAACTATCTATAACTCTGCCTTTTTGGGATACTCCAAACAGAACTTGATTCGGATGTTGGTTAATTGACCTTTGCACCGTATTGTTAAGAGCGTATTCGACCGTTTTTAAAACTGTGTCCCAATGCATTCCTTTCTCTGGGTCAGTCAACTTTGCGATAATCGGTCCTATGCTTCTGTTTACCCTTTCGACCTGTCCATTGGTTTGTGGGGATCCGGTTGCTATCTTTATGTGCTTTACTTCATTGTCCTCCATGAAACCTTGAAATTCTTTAGAGGTAAAACATGTCCCGCGGTCCGAGATAATACATTTTGGCCTACTGTAAGCCCCAAAGTAGTCCTTCAATGCTACTATTGCTTCCTTTGATTTTGTGGTCTTAGCAGGATACAGTCTAACGAACTTTGTGAACGCGTCTATGATTACTAATATGTGTTTGCTTGATCTACTTTTATCAACAGGATCATAATGATCTATGTGTATGACATTAAATAGAATTTTGACTTTGGGAATGTTATGAAGGAATCCCTCTTCTTTTCCAGACTTTTCAGAATAAGCTATACATTTAAGACAGTTACTAATGTGTATCTTACATTTTTTTCGAACTTTCGGAAACCAGTAGCTTTTTGAAATCACTTCTACCATTTTGTCTATGCCGATGTGTCCTAATTGGTCATGATAATTAAACAGATCATGGTTTTCCATTTCACTTGGTACATAAAATAATAGAGTTTCATTATCCTTCTTTCGGCAAACTATTCCATTACGCATTTCATAATCTCTGAGCTCTGATTGTTGCAGTTGCTTTGCTAAAATTTTGGTTTTCTCGTCCCTGCTTTGACAAATAATCAAATTTTCCTCGAATGAGTTGCAATCAATTGTTAGTATGTGTGTGTTTCTACTAAGCGCATCCACGTGCTCCATACGTTTACCGGCCCTATGCTCTAAACAGTAATTATAATCTTGTAGAAAAAGCGCCCACCTGGCTATTCTAGGGATTAATTCTTTTTTATTTAGTGCTAGGGTAAGAGCACTACAATCTGTGATTATTTTAAACTCTATTCCTTGGAGATAAATCCTAAACCTTGCAAAGAGTAAATTACCGCGAGTGTTTCTATTTGGAAACTATGGTATTTTGCTTATACATCTGTCGTTCGTTTCGAGAAGTAAAACACCTCAAAACTCCGCAATGTAACTCCGTTGGATCTGTGGGGATGTACAACGCTAAAATTGGGGCTTCCAGAAGATTCGTCGCACCGAAATCAAATTTTCTATCTTTTCGTACAATATCGTATAGGGGCTTTGCTTTTGTCGAAAAATCTTTTACAAATCGCAATCCAAGAAAACTCTGAACTTCATGCGTTTTTGTAGGTACTGGAAAATCTCTTACTGCTTGCATGCCTTTTGAGTCTGTCTTAATACCATTTCCGTAATAGTATCCTAAATATTTTATCTTACCTTGAAGGAATTCGCATTTGTCTTTTCTTAATTCCAACTTTTTATCTACTAATCGCTTAAACACTTCTGCTAGTATTTCTATGTGACTCTCGCTATCTTTTGTTGCTATCAAAATATCATCCATGTAAATGAGAACCTTGTCCTCTTTAACCAAGTCTGCGAAAATTATATTTACAAATCTCTGGACAACTGCAGGGGCATTTCGTAAGCCGAAGGGCATTCTGAGCCATTCATACTGTCCCATTGGCGTAATAAACGCGGTGTATTTGATTGAGTCCTCGTGCATACGCACGTGGAAGAAGCCCTTTCTGAGATCTAGCTTGGTAAAAGATGGTTTTTTCAGAAAGTTTGTCTAAAAAGTCGTCTATTAAGGGTGTAGGGTAGTTGTCTTCAAACATATTTTTGTTGAGGGTTCGATAGTCAACACACATTCTTAATTCTCGTGACTTTTTCTGTACTATGCGTATAATACCTTCTTTTATATAATCGTCCAACAAATTTTGAACTTGATATTTCTCCGCATATGATAAGCGCCTTGGAGGGTAGTTAAAAGGTTTCGTTGTGTCAAAATTAAGTTTCATTCCCACTTTATTGAAGGGCTTTCTGGGCGTTCCGCTTTCACATGAAATTTATCAAAAATATCTATCACTCTGTTTCTTAAATTTAATCCACAATTTTCGTTTATATTTAACTGACTGAAGACAATCGGATCGGGGTACTCAATTGATAATATTTCTGATTCAAAGTTGCTATCATACATATCAAACGATTTGCTTTCATTTTTACAGTGTTTTTCGTAACAACGTGACTTACTGACTTACATTTTGAAATTATTTGTATCAATACATTTGTCATTAATACTCTTTACCCTATCATTCTTTACCGTGTTTAACAAATCATTTGATCAACGTCGCATATCGTTTCCATAATTAGAACCAATTTATTCGAATAATCTGGTATTTAAACAATAATTTTCCAAACTCGTGTCATATGAACTATCATTTTCCGAAATCCTATCATTTGAGCCATAATTTTCCGAATTCCTAACATTTGAACTATAATTTTCCTAATTTCTATCAGTTGAACTATAATTTTCCAAATTCCTATAATTTGAACAACAATTTTCCAAATTCTTATCATTTGAACAACAATTTTTCAAATTCCTAACAATTTTCCCTCGTTATCTTAAAGTTACAAATACACCCAAAACTGTTGCAAATGCCATCGATCTGTTTGTCACAATAATTAACTCAAAACTAAACTTTTCTTTATTGATGATAACAGAACATGATATTTTTCCAATTATCTTTAAAGGGATACCGTTTAAGCCAACGTAATTTTTAGGAATGTTCTCTTTTAAATCAATATATTGTTTTTCTAAAATGTTTTCGACGTATGAAATCTTTATGAAACTAATTGGACTCCCAGATTCGATTAGGCATTCTAAAAACAAAGATTGATTAGGTTCTGAACCAAATTAGATCTTAAACGGTTTTACATATTCGTTGTCGGTTACGATCTTCTTCTCAGTGCAGTTGTAAACCAGATGATCCTTACTGACACATGCGTAGGAGGCTCCGTACTCCCGCTTAGGCTTGCGGCAGTCAGCGGCGAAATGCCCAAGAGAGTTGCAATTGAAGCATCGTTTCGAGGGGACCGAACCTCGTCCAGTCTCAGGGGAATCTTTGGCACGTCCAAACAAAGAAAGTGGCGGCTTACGCAGCGAGACATTGGCAAACGGCTGCAACAGCTGCGTAGTCGAATTAAAACAGTGCATGTGTGCCTGTCGTCGCAGAAGGGAGTCGGGAATCCCCTCTATGATGTTATCGATCAGCTCCTCGTCGTCCATCCGAATATGTGTAGCTAACCAGATTTTTTCTTTGAAGTATGTGGAGAAATCTTCTGACGGTTTCCACTTGCGCTCTTGGAACTTGCGTCGATACGTCATCTTGCTCTCCTTGCTATGGAACGCTTCTCCAAGTTGAAACAGAAGTTCCTGAACCGGCAAAGTCAACAGCCGTCGGATGAGTGCAACCAGACTGAGCCTGGTCCTTTAGTTTGGACATCACCAGCATGCGAACCACGTCGTCGCCTAGCTTAAACTTTTTCTTAACTGCGTTGAGCTGTGCGATCCATGTGCTAACATTGAGTTTTTTGGTTGCAGCACCGTCAAATGTCAGAAGCATTTCCTTAGCCATCGCTAGCAACGATTGTTTGTTTACAAACGTAACCTCCGATCTGGCATCTCCGCCAGCAGTGCCTCGCAGTGTGGCAGCATTGTTTCGATCTGGTACGGTTTACCAATTCCCACTGGTGTTGGTTGTCAAATGTAGACATTAACATTCATGTTTGTAGCGTTGGTGTTATTTTCGCTAACCGGCTGCGCAACTCCGGCGTCGTCGTGTTCAATCTCGTTACTTGCGGTTTCCATGTTTTGGACTGAGGCTGCAGATCTGGCGTTGTCATGCTCCGAGTCGCTGCCAGCATCCTCGCCTTCAGATTCGTTAACTGCCGGACAGACTCCTCGGCTTTAGGGGGCACCCTGTTTAAACGTGCCGCGAGCGTAGCCTTATTACCGTTTTTCGGCAAATTGAGCTTCTCCAGCCAATTGCGCAGTTCTACTGCCGTATAATCATCCGCGCCGATGGTTTCCATTTGGTTATTAATTATCACGATTCTTGTAAACTTCGTTTATTGGTTGTTTGTAGGTTGAGTAAATGAGAAAAAAATATATTCACATTTATACCACTTCTGAATTGTAGGAGGCGATAAAATGGCGGCTGTTCTCTTCTCTTGTCACAAACGAAGTGTTCTTTATTCCATTGTTTCAATTCATCTTAGCCTATTACATATGTGTATTGGGGCGAATGGAACACACGAAGTGGTGTTCCTAAGCACGATCTTCATGCGAGAGTCAGTTAGATGTATACATGGTGTTCTTATTGAAATTCCGGAAGAGTTTTCCCGGAAAATGTACTATTTTAAATTTAAGTAAAAGAGACTGGCGGCTAGCGGCTGGGGAATTTCCGAAGAAGAAGATGACGAAATGGAAGTCGGTTCCAAAATTTTATTGCTGCCAGCAGCTTTGAGTATCAAATGGCGAATAATCTCCCCGAGCAGCATACAGCTCCGCATAGCTACGAACAGAAAAGCTTATCAGTTGCACTCAAGCTTGAGCATAGCCGCGTTGTTTATGATTTATCTGATAAGCTTTTGTACAATTTGGTCCTTGGACCAGCTGCGACGCCTCTCTGAGCCGCGTACCCTCTCAACTGGTCCTGACTGACGCTGCGCTCAGATCCTTGAGAACGTTGCTCGCTCCTACGAAGTTCGTGGCGTTGTCGCTGTACAACTTCTCCGGCAGCCCTCTCCTTCCGACGAACCTTTTAAAAACGGATAAGAAGTTGTCAGTGGATAAATCTACAACGAGCTCAAGGTGAACAGCCTTTGACGAAAAACACACGAAAACGGCAACATACGTCTTGATAGGGGGTTTACCGCGGATCTTTAGTGACACATAAAATTGTCCGCAAAAATCTACCCCGCAAACCAAAAAAGGACCTGCTATCTGGACCCTATCGGATGGTAAATTTCCCATAATATGATTCATTAGCATGGTTTGTATTTAAAACAGTGGACACAGCTACGGACAACTTTCGTGCATGCTTCTTGCGCATTGATTAGCCATATCTGCTGTCTCAAAAGTGATACCATCACCTTGGCACCGGCATGGTAATGAGTCCGATGCAGATCTCGAAGAAATAGAGAAACAAATTCTGATTTTGAGAACAGTAATAGAGGAAATTTGGCATCATACGGAATTGGCGCCTTGAACAACCTTCCCCCAACTCGGATTAATTGAAGTATCACGCCTTCTTGTTCACTAGTGTGTATGAAAGGATTTAGAGGCTGAAGATGTGGGCTTAAGGTTTCAGATTTCTCTAACTTGACATATTCTGAGCCAAACTCAGCTCTTTGATATACTTGGACCATCCTCAGGAATGATAACTTCAATTCGTTAGCCGAGATAACAACATCGCCATTATGTTTCTTCCTTTGAATAAACCGATTTACATATGCCATAATCCGCAGGAGTTTATTAAATGACGAACATCTTCCAACAAGCTCAATGAAGACATTCGGTTGGTTTGTTGTGACGGAACATACTGCCACGCTTTTCTTGTTCTCTGACAACTGTAACTCTGGTGAAACTTCAGTCTTATGAGAAGGCCACTCGTTAGAATGTCGGAGTAAAAGTTCTGGTCCATTTTCCCATAGCGTACATTTTAAACCCTGTATATCTGTTTCAAGTGATACTAAATCGGCTGGATTATCTTCCGTGGGCACATGTCACTAGAGTGGACGGATCCCTCTTAAGCCAGTATAAAGTGACTTGGGAGTCCGACCAGAAGTTAACGCTTTCAAACTCTACTTTGTTCAGCAATGAAAATACTTGAGCCCATAGTTTGGCAAGCAGATGCGCTGCACACAGCTCGAGCCTTGGAATCGACTTTGTCTTAAGGGGGGACACTCTTGACTTGGCGGTTAGCAGTCTTGACAAACTATTTGTCCCAGCCACGGTACGAATATAAATGCAGCAGCCATAGGCGTGACTCGATGCATCAGCAAAGCCGTGAATTTGAACACTGTCATAGGAAAACAAACCAATATATCGAGAAATATATATCTGGGCAATTTTTAATAAATTCAGTTTGAATTCATTCCAACTGGTATGTAAATTCCGATTCGTCCCAATCTAATTTTTGTCGCCACAGTTCCTGAAGCAAGATTTTAGCTCTTGTGATCAACGGACACAACAATCCCAAAGAATCAAACAAACGGGCTGTGACATATAAAATGTTGCGTTTCTTTGGTGGTAGGGACTGAAACGAATCCTCCTAACTATAATGAAATGCATCACTCTAAGGGTTCCATCTCATCCTAAGCGTTTTCACAGACTCGGAAGTGTTGAATATTAGAGATTTTTCTGGTCCCTGGTTAGTCATTAAACTTGGGTGATTTGTTGCCCACTTGGCCAGCTGGAAACTTCCTAACTGTAACACCTTGGTCACTTCTCTGCGAATGACTTTCAACTCATCTAAACTGTTTGCTCCTGTAAGCATATCGTCTACATAGAGTCGCTTGAAATAACCTCTGACGCAACAGGATGTGACTCAGAATAATTTTTGCTGGTTCAAAGAGACAACGAATGGCCAAAAACGGAGCAGAGGCTGTCCCATACGTGACAGTGTTGAGGCGATAGGTTTGGAGATCTTGCGTCGACTTTTCCCTCCACACGATAAGTTGGAAATTTCTATCTTTATTGGCAATTTTAACTTGCCTATACATCTTTGAGATATCAGCAGTCAGGGCATATTTGTGTAATCGAAATCTTGCCAAAATAGCGTAAAGCTCCGTCTGAATAGTTGCACCTACCATTAGAGTCTCATTTAGTGAGATCGAGGTTGACGTTTTACTTGAAGCGTCAAAAACAGCACTCAACTTTGTGGTGCTACTATCAGGTTTCAGGACACATTGATGTGGAATGTAATAGTGTTGTCCTGGAGGAGTTGTTGGAAGCAGCGACATATCCCCAAGGTTAATATACTCTTTCATAAACTCTTGATACATGTCATGTAACTCGCGATTATTTGAAAGCTTGCGCTCCAACGCAAGAAATCTTCGCTTTGCCGTTTCGAAGAATAAGCCTAAAACACTTGGATTTGTCTTAAATGGCAACTTTACCTCTAAACGACCTGACGAAAGCCTGTATACTGTTTGCTCAAAGTGCTGTTCGCAAGCAACTTGTTCAGCTGTATAAACAGCCTTCGATCTCTCCGGGACGTGTTCCAATTCCCAAAACCGTTCTACTAGAGAGTCGAGAGAACTCATTTTTTCACTACCAGTGACGCTGCATACTTGAGCATTATTCGATGCGCGTTGATTTTACTTTCCTGAAACAATCCATCCTAATAGAGTTTTCTGGATTGAAGGATGTTCTAAACCCAATTTTATTTGGCTTACGCTGACAAGTTCGAAAAAGGATTCTGCCCCAATTAGTAAGTCTACTTTTGCGAGCTTGTGAAAACGAGGGTCTGCCAATTCAATGTTTGCCGGCATTTTCCATTGTGCACAATTGACTTCGTAATCTGGTTGAAATGATGAAATGGAGCTTAACACCCAAAAGTCAGTAGCGAAACTATGAGCATTGACACGAGAGTGAATCGACGTATGAACTTGTGCCGTACTACAGAGTCGTTCTTCCCTACAGTAGTGATATTCAAATAGGATTCTTTCCTGTGTAAGCGCAAGCGCTGTGCTAAGTCCTCGGCCATAAAGTTTATTTGAGACCCTGTGTCTAACAGAGCTCGTGCTAATTGAAACTGTCCAAATCTATCCCGTACCTTAACGACAGCCGTAGCAAGAATAACTTGGTCGCTACTTGCAACATGACAAGAATGGGCTTGATTGGTATAATCAACTGCTACTGAAGGAGCCTGGGCTTGCACTTGAGGAGCGATCCCGAAGAAATTGGTTGCTGCTCTACTCCGTATCTGTGAAGAAGTGTGTTATGGGGCTTGGAGCAAACGCGACGTTGATGTTGATATCGCCGATTCAACTGAGTCGCACAATCAGACCATGTCGGCAACGTATTATAATCTAGCTGTTCCTCAAATCGGGATTTTGTTGTGTGATCTACTTTAGACATTGCTATGTGAATAAAAATTGCGTTATTTATTTCCTTTTCACTACCCAAGGACTGTAACGATGCATAAAGGGCCGATATTTCATCTATCAGAGACCTCAAGCCTGAAGCAGAGGGTTTTGATACTTGCGGGAGATCAAACAGCTGAGAAATCGTGTCAAAAAAGATCAAACATTTATTATCGTATACATTTTTTTGACTAGCTAATGCCTTTTCATAATGTAGATCCGAAATTTGAAAGGCTTTCACAGTTCCTAATGCATCATCTGATAGACATGTTAGCAAATGGTTAAATTTTTCTATGTTTGTTAGAGATGGGACTTATGAAATTTTTGTAGTCGGAATGTTTTCCAATAAATTTGGGTAAATTCATTTTTGGTACCTGGGACGAATGACGATAACCACTGATATCACCTTGACTAACTCTTTGAGGCTCGACTTCTCTTATTGCGGACCAATATAACGCTTTTGTAATTATACACATCTCCTCAACAGTCGCTCTTAAATCATTAACTGGATTAAGCACATCGATGTCTCCTTGGATATCCATCAATTTTTCGCAATATGTTTCGAGAAGTTGCATTCGATATTCCATTTGAAACCTATCAAATGAAATAGTTTTTTCTCAAATGACGTTCTCATACGTTAAATATCACTCATAACCCTGTCGTGTTTCTGCATAGCCAATATTAGTTTAGCATTAGACTTTCACGATACTTCCTTTTCTTTTTCAGACATTATAAGTTTATTTAAATAAATAAAATATTCTTAATAAAAAATCGGCCACAAGGGTTAAATAAATCTCTCTCCAAAATCCCTAATAAATCTCAAATGATATCCAAATTTTAAATTTTGATAAATTAAAAAATTTAAAATTCCGCCAAAAAAACTTTATTGGTTTGTATAAGGGTTAAATGTGCACAGAAATACCACCAAATGTACAAAATATGTTTGTATGTGTGTTTGCCGTTAACCAAAGCCGAACAATGCACAAATGTTGAATTTTGTTTGCCAAATAAATTGTCCAAACTATTTAAGTGAATCCCGTACGGGTTAAAGGTTCCCACAAACACCGCCAAAAAATGCCAACAAATGTATCACAATTTTCTCCATGCTGAATCTCTCCATAGAAACCGAATTAATGTCCAGGCAAATACATATATGAATATACAACTGTGAACAGGGCTTAAATTCACTGCTGAGTTTTGTAGGAACTTTTGGCTATATACAGTTTGAAAGTCACTGCCGATGAATATGGCGCTAAAAATTAACCGATGTGCTGTTTATGTACAACATAGAAGCCACTGACACCGTATATATATAGCAGACAAATAACTGGTCTACAACTGCACAAAACGGAATCGAAATTGGCGGCGAAACGCCGGTATGTATGTACATATGTAGATGTAGCTGTACTTTTGCAGTTGTACCGTATGTATATAACGCACATAAATTTTCAAATTTTCGCACAATTTTAACACCATAAGTTTTGTCAAAGGTAGTTCACTTTTTTATTTTGGTTTATTTGGGGTTTTATAATTTTTTCCAATATAAATAGGTGCCAAGAATTATTATCATGTAGAATGCACACATACACAAATAAAGTGGAGTGCTCACAAATTTTAATTTTTGGCACTGAATACCTGGTTGTTAGGCGAGATTTTCCCAGAACTTTCCTTTCCGAATCCAACTGCTTTCGCCAGCAATTCAAATTCCACCAGCTAGATTTTTCGCCAACAATCAAAAAAACTTAGCAAGTGCCGAGACGACGAGAGGTGCACTGTTTTTTGTTAGTTTTCTCCGACGCGAAAATTAATGAAAAGCTAGCCGTAGTCTCTGTTCGGGCGCCATGAAAATCCGGAAGAGCTTTCCCGGAAAATTTATTATTTTAAATTTAAGTAAAAGAGACTGGCGGTTAGTGGCTGGGGAATTTCCAAGAAGAAGACGAAATGGAAGTCGGTTCCAAAATTTTATTGCTGCCAGCAGCTTTGAGTATCGATCGGCGAATAATCTCCCCGAGCAGCATACAGCTCCGCATAGCCACGAACAGCAAAGCTTATCAGTTCCACTCAATGCTTGAGCATAGCCGAGTTGTTTATGATTTAACTGATAAGCTTTTGTACAATTTGGTTCGGCTGCATATATTAAATTACATCATTCATCTTTTCTTAAGCTAACAATAAAACTTAATCTACTGCTCCAACAAGGGGAAAGTGGGAAGTTTCTAAGGATAAGGTAAACAATATAAGAAGGGGCTTGCACAGGGCTTCGGCACAATACCTAAGCACACAGCCAGGTATTTCGTCGGGACCTGACAAATAAACAGGCTTTACGCGATGAAGATCAATGAGAAGAGAGCTTTCGTTCAAACTAGGACTGAAAATAAGGTTCGACTTGGGCATGCTGTAAGAATATGTCTGACTTGAATCCGTGGAATTTTAATATGTGGTTTGAAAAAACTGCGCAAATAGATCGGCTATTGCCTGATCATTATTTGCGGTCGTATTTTCAAATGAAAGAGAGGAAGGATGATTCTGGGGCTTTTGTTTAGTGTTAACAAAATTATAAAATCGCTTAGGGTGCTGTGAGAACTGAGCCCTGCAGCGAGTCAAATTGTATTTATAACACTGCGCGTTCAGAACGGTAATGTCTGTCCGAGCTGTTATATAGGTAGAAAGTGCAGTAGGAGAGCAGGTGCGTCTAAATTTAGCATACAGCCTAGATTTTATTTTCTTAAGGCGACTCAACTCTTTAGTAAACCAAGGAAGCTTATTAGAGATTGATGTATAGTGTAAAGGAACACATGCAGTAAAATATGTATTCATGGCATTGTAAAAAATGTCAATGGCATCCGCCATGTCAGTGCACATGTATAGATCGGACCAATTAAATTCATAAATTAAATTTTTCAGCCTTTCAAAGTCCGTCGGTCAGGAATACTCTGTACATCAGTCCCAATATCGAGAGTCACATCGAAAGTAGGATGATAAGGATCTTCGGGTTGCGTGAGGGGTGCCATCCTAGCCAAACTAACTCTCGCCGGATCAGAGACAAAACATAGATCAAGCAAGCGCTCCAAAGAATTTCGAACATGGTTGACTTGGGACAGCGAAATATCAAACAAGCCAACAATAAAGTCATGTTGCGTTGATGTTAAGAATGTATTTGTAAATTATTTGAGGACCAAATAGACCCAGGAATATTAAATTCACCTAGCACTACTAAATGGTCCCTATAGGAAAGTTTATTGGAAACCAACTGGATAGCGGAAAGATGGTTCCAATATATAGGAAGTTCCGACAAGGGAGGAATTTAAGAACATGTAATATAAAAAAAACTACCGTTAATTGACAGTTTTACACAAAGGAATTCAACATCGTTGCATTCCTCAAAAGTTATTAATTCTGACGTGAGAGTGGAGTCGACCGCTATAAGGACACCGCCCCCACGTCTGACAGGCCGATCTAGCCGATAAACCGTGAACACAGCTGGATAAACTTCGGAGCAAAGTATCTCCACGATAACCTGGGACACAAACGAGAAACTATCAGAATACAAGTTTGGAAGCTTACTGCGTAGGTCTCTTGCATTCTGATAGGAAATTGTAAGAGAAAGATTTAGTTTTTTGGGACGGAAGTGAGGGTAGGGAACCTGGGAAGAGTTATTCCCACATTCCGACGTTTCAACAATATACTCTGGCCAGATTTTTTTGCGCTTGGGAGATTCATTTAATAGATTCATTATAGCCCAAATGCACGGGTCGCTTGACATACCTGGCTTAAGGGGAAGCCGTTTCGAGACTTGCCCAGGTCTCTGTAAGAAATTGGAGTCATAGGATGTTTGGGTGAGGGATTCACGGGAAGTGCCGCTAGTATTGGCCGTACCGTAGTACGTTTCCAGGAGGTACCATGCAGAGAACCCACCGCAAAACTACCATCGCTAGCTTGAAAAGCTCGAAGCACACGGACACACACACACAAGCCTAACAACGAAACTCACCACGAGCAGCGGTCACCTGACAGACCAAGTATGTAGGAGTAAGCGAGAAAGGACGCGATCACGCCATACAATCAACCCCCGAAAATTGGCACGCGCCCTAAGGAAAGAGCGAGAGGAAACGAGATCTTAGAAACTTCGAGAAGTTTCTAAGTGAAGCCACGAGAACTTGGCAATGGCAAAAAGCCAGGAGAGAAGTGAACAGATCGTCAGGAGAGACAGACGTGTTTTGTGCGAAACGGAGTGGCGAGGGCCACTCCACATGGAGCAAGTTGGAGAGTTGCGGAAAAGACGTGGAACGAGCCTGACGTGGATCTTGGTTAAAACCACGGAGTGGCGAGTGCCACTCCACATGGAGAACATTTGTGAGAGTGAACAATACCGAGTTTTGGAGACACCAGCAGGCCATCGGGCCTCCACCTCTGAGGAGCAACCCAGCCGTCGAGTGACGACTGACGCAGACCAGTCGGACCAGCCGGAGCGGAGCAGCGAGGGACTTGTGCCGGCCCAGGACCAGCGGCGGAGCACCCAGCAGACAGGGTGTGCCTGTGTGTGTGCGTGNGTGAGTGGTGTGTGTGAAACCGCAACGAGTGGCATGCCAGGGAGTTCGGCCAACATGGCCAAGTGCAAATTAAATCTCGGCGGGACTCGATGCGGTATCGCCAGAATATAACCCTAACCTCAAACTTTGCGCAAGCCCCGTTGTAACCAAAACTAACCACACGAACTGAATATGAAAACTTCACAATACATAGATATACTCTGAGAAAAATAAATGAATAATAAAAATCCAAAAGTATATAGAAATAAAGTTTGATCAAATTCTGTTTACCGCCCGACTAAAATACCGAGGCCCACCCATATTACGATGAACAAATATTTTTTTTACATCCAGAAAACTTGTACGGGGCCAGGCTCAGCCGGCCTTGCCATCCAGGGTGACGACCTCCACGGCGAGTGCCGGTTGGGATTCCACCTGGCAGATGCATAGTTTCTAACGGGTAGAAAACGTCCCGTAATCGATCCCTCTCGGTCTCCTCGCGGCGAGTGCCACGAGCCAGACCCAAATACGCGCTACCGCGGATCCCCTTCGCTATTTTGCTAATATCAAAAATAGAGTTTTCCAGCTTGGCAACCCGGTGGCTGACAACCTCCATCTCACGTCAGCCCACCGTTCATCGAAGACCCATTGTCCTATCTTTATAAATTTTCTGTAAAG
>VNJR01003067.1:0-42348 GCA_008042585.1 Drosophila punjabiensis | reverse complement strand
AGGGGCGTTCTCAACTGCTTTCCGGACATCTTCTCCACCCACAAGGGCGCCATTCAGAAGCGCAAGGACTGCGAACGATCCACCGCCGAGGGCAAGATGAACAACGCCCAGATGCAGGACGTGAATCGGCGCACCGACATTGTCTCCTACACGGTGCTGGCCGAACTGAGTCACTTCAAGAGCGAGCGGGATACACATCTGAAGCATACGCTGAAGAACTTCATTGCCGAGCAGATCAAGTTCTATCAGGGCGTGGTGGCGCGTCTGCAAGAAGCCAGCCGTCAGATCGAGTAGATCTCATCACTGGATCGGAACGGGAGCCAGCAGAGAGCACAAAGCAACAAAGGAACTACACACACACACAACACACACACACACACTTCCACAGATACAAACATTCGCACGCGTGCATTTCAAATGCTTTAGATGGAACTCCTACTTTAAGCGTGGATATAAATAACTAAATGCTAAGCAAAATGTGTAAACATAACTGTTAAGAAACAAAAGTTGCGTATTTATACAGAGAAATTAACTTTTATATATGCCTATTATACATATAAACTGGAAATTGAAAAGCCAATATATGATTATATATTTATAAAATGAAAGCATCGTTTCACATACTAAAAACATTGGAAATATGGTGTTCATTCAAAAGTTTAGGGTTTTTCGATATTTTTCATTTAATCGGATATTTTTTAATGTGTAAAGATTTGATATATATCAAAGATTACGATAATTTCGATAAGACATTAAGTGCGTTTTTTTCTGATGATCATATTGAACTTTTTCTCTTAACGTTTTAGATATTTATTGAGTAAAATATCAAAGGATCTTGATCTTTCAAGCTGCCTTAGACGATGGTCAGCTCCTCTGACGTAGAAATAAGCTCTGTCAGATGAGAGAGGAACTAAGTCCAACCTATCCCAACCTAACTTCACCCTGAATCATCCGATCCGCCCGTTCTGAAGAAAAAGTCGTGTGGTTTTTGCTATTCTGTTGCTTTTATCAGCGAAATTCTCTAAAAGGGTTGCTCTTTATTTTGTCCATTTTCATGTTCATGCTTTTTGCTTCTTTTTGCCATTTTCGCGTTAATAAATTTTGTGATTCTTGTTGTGTTTTGGTTTTGTTTTTGTTTTTTTGTTTTTTGTTTGTATCTAGAGAACATAATTGTTAGATTGCACATGTTAAGGGGTTATCCTTGCATCGTGTTCATAAATAATATATAATCAGCGTAATATAACTACATAGTAAAAACAAAAAAGAAAAACACATTTCGGAATGAATACAAAATTGGTTGTTGTTTGCCTTTTAGCGCTGCGGTTTTCGTTTTCTTTTTTTTTGGTAAGGGTCCAAGGATCGAGGATTGTCCTGGCGAGGTGATTGGGGATCAGGGATAGATGGGCTGGGAGAGGGGGATCACTAAGTGGTAATACATCTAGATAAAAACGCTATATACAGACACGCACGAGTTAATAATAATAATAATATAACGCAGCTTGAGATAATAATAATAATAATAGATTTTGGTTAACAATAATACAATAATTAGGTTTTTCCCTTCTTTTTTTGCCATTTGCTCTTCTACAATATTTTTTGTTTAGTTTTTTTTGTCTCGTTTTCATTTTTGTTTTTCTTCTTTTTTTGTTTTGTTTTTTGTTAACAAACTACCAATAACAAATTTTTACTAATTCAATTTAAGTTTTTCTTTCTTTCATTCGGTTTTCTCGCTTTTGTTTTGTTTATAAATTATTGTTGTTGCTTTCGGGGTTACCTTGTTGCTGTTGCTGTTCCTGTGTATATATTAAATTAAAGGAAAATTCATGGTTTATCCTTTACCAATTCCTGGCGGTAAAAACGGCCTATATACGACGCCTCTAAATATATATAGTTATTAATATTACACATAAGTGTTATATATATATGCCTATATGTGTGTGTTTATGTTTAATATGCAAGTGTTGCTGATGGGGAGGCGATCCTCTCTGTGATCCTCTCTCTTGCCTAGCCATAGTCACCGCCGAAGCGTCCGTGCTTGTTGCTGTTGCTCCCGTTGCTGTTCTGCACCGCAGCCGCAGCTGCTGCTGCCTGGGCGGCCTTCTCTGCCAGCAGGGCCGCCTTCTGTTGCATGTAGGGATTGAAGTGTTGCATGTACATTGAGGCAGCTGCTGCCGCCGCATAATTGTTGGCATAGTTGTTGTTGTTGCTCCTTTGGTTGGTGCTGCTGCCGCTCCACTGCTGCTGTTGCTGGAGTTGCTTCTGCTGTTGCTGCTGCTGTTGGTGCTGCTGCTGCTGCTGTTGTTGATGGTGATGTTGCTGCTGCTGTTGTTGTTGCTGGTGCTGTTGATGATGCTGCTGCCAGTAGCCCTGCTCCGCCGACATGTAGTTGTTGCTGGCATCGCCCTCCTTTTGGTACAAATACGAATTGAGTAGCGACTCGCGGGCGGCGGCGGCGGCCGCCATCTGATTGCTCTGGAACATATTCTCCATGGCCGCCGCCGTGGGATAACAAAATTTGTTGCTACTATTGTTGCTGCGATTTTGATTGTTGGCTGCTGGAAGTTGTGATTGCTGTTGCTGGTGTTGTTGCTGCTGCTGCTGCTGCTTGGCCATGGCTTGGTAGTTGCTATACTCATGCTGCTGCTGCTGCTGTTGCTGCTGCTGCTCCTCATAGCTGGCCGTTGTCCTTGATCCCGCTGCAGGTGATGGTGGCTCCTTATGAGCCCGGCTTGACTGTCATTCGCCGGTTGCCGTCACTGTGGTCCACTGCCAGGGGCTGTTGTAGCCCTGCTTGGGATTGCTGGAAAGGAATGAAGAGGTGTTACCAACAGGTAATGCAACCAAGGGACTAATAGATAACTCACCTTCCAAAGAGAGGATGCCACAGCGCCGAGTTGGCATCCATTCCGGCTGCACCGGCGGCCGCCGCCTCGGCTAGATGCTGCTGTTGCTGCTGCTGCTGCTGGTGATCCTGGGCGAGCATGTTGCCGCGCTTCCGCTGCTGCTGGGAGCCAACGGACGAGTGCTGCTGCAACTGCTTGGCCTGCTCCAGGGGATTGTAGGTAACGCAGGCCTTGCTGGACCGGAGTGTGCGTCCGCCGGTTGCCGTTTCCTTGCCCTGATCCGGTACTGTTTTGTGCATGGAGGAACGCCCTCGCATACCGTCAAAGGGCACGTTGAGTAGGGGCACCACATTCGCTTCCGGCTCCAGCAGATTTGAGAGGGATTTAATGGTCAGTCTGGGTTTGTGCTCCGCCGGAGCCGGCGCTGGAGGGGCAGCGGGTGCTGGAGCAGGCACGGCGGCGGGAGCGGCAGCGGCAGCAGCAGCTACGCTCGGAGCACCGGATGCCAACTTTGATTTGGTCAAGTTACAGGTGGTTTCCGTTTCCGGCTCCCTCCTGGGACGCTTGTGCTCTTGATGATGATGGGATGATGCTGCGGAAGATGAGGAGGATGCCTCCTTGGAAGCCTCCCAATTGAGGAACTGCGGCAGCTGCGGCTGCAGCAACTTCTGCATGATGGCCAGCTCCACGGGATTAGTGAACCCGTTGAAGGCATTGGTGGAACCACTGGCAGCACTGGGAGTGGGTGGTGTATGAGCTGCCGCCGCCGCCGCAGGAGGAGGAGGAGGCGGCGCAGGAGTGGGCACCTTCGGCTGCTGCTCCTCCGCTGGCTTCTGCTTCATGCACTGCTTGTACAGCTCGTCCAGATGCTGCAGCCCGAACTGGCTGTTATACAGCGGCAGCAGATTGCTCATGAATTTCCGTTGCAGCCCCAGCGGATCCTTGATGGTCTTGAAGAACTCCTGCGACAGCTGGCCAAAGTACGGCAGCCACAGCATCTGCTGGAGTAGCGCCAGCGTTGTGGCATTAAGATCCGTTGAAAGGCTGGAGTCCGCCGCCGGTGAGGGCGGAGTGGGGGCCACGGGAGCCACTGCTGGAGGCTTGGGTTGAGCAGGCACGGGCTTGGGCTGCGACTGTTTCGGACTGGGACTCCTCGCCTTGCTGCACGGCACCACCATCACTGGATCCGGCTCCTTCGTCGCCTTGGCCGCCTGCTCCGCCTCCGTTTTGAGTATGGCTTCCAGCTGCTCCATGGTCACCACGAGTATATTGGGATTCTGGATAATCTCCGGATAGGCAAAGGCCTCCGGGAGACGCAGCTCCGGCCTGGTGGTCAGCAGCAGGGGAATCTCACGGGCTGGGGAGGCGAGCACGGCACCGAGACGGTCTTTTGGCACGAGTATCGGGTCTGGGACCTTCCACTGCGGATTGCTGATCAGCATCTTTAGCTGGGTGAGAGCATCCGGATCCTTGTCCATTTTGATGCTGGCTTTCGGACGCTTCTTAAGCGGCTGACTGGACTCGTCTTCCTCCTCCTCGTCGTCGATCACCACCGTCTCTAGTTTGCCGTCGCGTCCCGCCTTGCCGAGATCCATGGGCTCCGCCTGCTGCGGATTGTTATTGCTATTGTTCAGCTTGAGGAACTGCTCCAGGATGAGATTTTTAATGGTTTCCGAGGTGGTCTCCACCTCGGCCGGGATCGAGTTGGCCGGCAGCTGCAGGTCCCGTTCCGGGGACTTGAGTATATCCGAGCTGGAGGTCACCGCACACTGGCTGCGCGACTCGGAGGGCGGACACACCTCCTCGCGCTTCTTGTAGCTCAGGTCCTTGGGCGTCTCGTCCACTCCACTGGCTTTGTCCTTCTCCTTTTCCGGCGTCGGAGTCGTGGGCGTCGGTGTCTGTGTCAGCTCAACGGTTGCCGGAGTGGGTGGCTGTGGCTCCGGCTCTGTGGCCACCGCCTCCTGCTGCTTCTCGAAGGCCTCGATGCCCAGGAACAGCTCTCCGTTCAGGCCTTCGATCTCGCCCGCCTCGTTGAAGGACAGGCACTTGGGCGCGTCGTCGTCATTGTCCATGTTAAGGATGCTGGGCAGGTCCTTGCCGAGATTGGGCACGCAGAATGAGCTCAGTTCGTCGCCCGTTGAGGAAGTGGTGTTCTGCGGATTATTGCTGTTGCTGCCTGTGGTGTTCTCCTGGACGAGATTATCCTCGCAGCTGCGCTTCACCAGGGAGTCGAGCAGATCCGCCCCACTGCTCCCGTGATCACTGCTGCAGTTCTGCAGCAGATCGTCGGCATCGTCCAGCAGATCCTTTAGATTCTTAGTATTCGCATCGAGACTCTCCGCGGAATCATGGACCGCTGTGGTCAGCGGTTTGTCCTCCTCCTCCTCCCCGTGCTCAACCGGAATGGCGTCGTCGTCAGGGACCTGGATCAGGGCAATATCACCCTTTGGCAGGAACAGACCGGTCTTGGGGCATAGCTGCAGTTCCAACGGCGAGGGCGTGGAGCTCTGATATGTGGGCGTGTTGGTCTTGGTGGCCTTGGTCGAGGCATTCGTCTCCTCGCTGTCCAGCAGTCCGTCGAAGCAGGGCGTCCTTGACGGACAGGACTGCTGGCCGGATGGCAGCACCACCACATTCTCGATTAGGTGGCCATTCGGCTGATCCGCATGGTCCGCATCCAGCTGCAGCTCCTCCGCGTCCGCATCCGCCTCTTCCTCCTCCGGCTCCTCCTCTTCGATCTCATCCGGCAGCTGGGTGACACTGTCCTCCCAATCCTGCAGCAAATTCTGAGCAATGACAGGCAGCTGTGGCTGCTGCTCCGGCTCTTGCTCCACCTCGTGTTCGTGCTCGTGTTGTGTTGCCAGTTCCAGGTGCTGTGCCTCCTCCTCTTGCTCGTCATCCTCGTGGCGCTGGTGCTGGTGCTGCTCGCGCTTGACCTTCATCAAGGGTGCGGCGGAGCCGTGGAAGAATTTAACTATCCGCGTGGAGGAAGCATCGGTGCGCGGCATGGAGCGCCAGCCGTTCGTGGTCTTGGTCAGGCGAATGCGGTTCCGCTTGTCGTAGTCTTCGCAGCGCACCTCCACGATGCGGGTGTCGTCCTGCTTGACCCAGAGGAAGATGGGATTGACGCTGGGCGTTGCAACTGCCGGTGCACTACTACTGGGAGTGGATTTTGGATTGGAATTACTGGGAGTTTGAGTGGGCGTGGGTGTGGGCGTGGTGAGTTGTCGCGGGGCAGTGGCTGCTGGCTGCACCTGCTTCTCCTCCTCTTCCTCCTCGAGTGCGCGCGGAGCCTTGGGCTTGGGACTGACTCTCCGGGTTGCCACCACATTGGATGCAGTGACCGTCGTCGTGGCTGTTTTGGTTTCGAGTTTAACGGCTGCCGTTCGCGGCACAGGCGGCACCGTGGAGTTCACAGGAGCGGGATTGGGAGCAGGAGTGGTAGTTGGAGCCGCAGGAAGAGCAGCTGCTGCTGGTGGCTCCGGGAGCGGCAGCTCTGGGCCCGCGCTGCACTTTGGTTCCGTCTTGATCTCGCGCAGCACACTCTTGCTGATCCGCGGCGTATTGGCCACCTTGAGATGTCCGAACTTCTGCTTGGCCCGCGTATTCTTGCCGCGCGCTCCCTTGCCGCGCCGCCGCGTCGACTGTTCCTCGAACACCAGGAAGATATCCCGAGCCACTCTCCGCCGCTCCGACTTACGGTGGCACACTGGCGGAGCCGCCTCCAGTTCCTGCTTGACGATGCCCTCGGCGCCGCCTGCTCCTGCAGCACCGCTGTTGTTATTGTTTGCTTCTGCTTCCTCATCCTGATTACCGTTGCCGTTAGCTACGCATCCTCCACTTGTCCTGCAAGTGGCATTCCGGGGCATTTTACGGCCGTTACGGTCGTCTCCGTTAGTCCGTCGTCGCTGGCACAGAGCTGGTGGTCATTTTCCCCCGCGCACCACTCCTATTGCATCGTTCGCTCGCTCGCTCGCTCGCTCTCTCTCCTATTTTCTTTTCGCCTCGCGTTCGCCTTTCCTTTCCCCGTTTATCCGTATTTTTCGCTCGCTCTGGCCCCCCTCTTTTGCCACTTCTTATTGGGAGCAGCGTTCTGATTGGCAGCGCTACTGGTAGCTAAGGCGGCCGCTTGCCTTCAGGGACTCAATCGGTTCGCATTGCCGCCGTGCACTCGCAGCTCCAGCGTTTCTAATTCAGTTAACTTCACTGTGGCCGTATGGTCGCTGTTTTTGCTTCGCTGCCCTGCGCTGTGTGTGTTTTACGTTGCCAAAATCAATGAATTTTGTATATATGCACAGCTGGGGCTGCCAACTCGCTTGCAGGCCCCCAAGTTGACAAAAGTCTGGCAGCGCCGAGGGCTCCATCAATGTTGAACATCGTGGCGTTGCCAGACTGTTGGGGTCTTGAGCCCGGGCGTTGCCAGATGCATATACAAAAATTAATGAAACAAAAAATTATACAAAATGTAAATTTAAATAAATATATCTTCTAAATATTTAAAAAAGGTTTATTTAAAATGTTCAGACGCAACATATGATATTGATTTAGTTAATAGATTCATACATAAAATTAAAAATCGTGAAATATAACGTATACGACATGTAGCCAGGGCCTACATTCTAAATTTCTTATACGTATTTCGTTCTTATCTTATCTGGTACCATGCTCAGATTGATATTTTTCCTACAATCCACATTCGGTCACTCTAGTTCTTATCTTGTTGTTGTTTTCTCGATCGCGGATGTGTGTGCGATCTCGCGGTTCCAATTGGAAATTTTCTAATTTCTTTTGCAACATATATACGTCGGAGCATACATATAAACATATATTCCACTGCACGGCGACACAGTGGGAAAGTGACAAGGCGGCGGTGGCAAGAAAGGAGAAGAAAGCAACTGCATATGCGATTTTCTGTTATTTATTGTTGCCCGTTCTTCGTGCGTGCCTCTTCTAGTGTGTGCGTGTGTGTGTCGGTGTGCGTGGGCGCGAGCGAATAAATATTAAAGCGGAATGAACGATCAGCAGCAACACTACTACCACCAGGACGGCTGGAAGACGTCGGCAGCGGTGGTCAACAGCCATGGGAATTCGTTATCAGACAGCCGGGATTACGATACGAACTCGTCGCGCACCTCGCTCTCCGGCTCCCCGCCCGCCGGTGCCGCCTCCTCTTCCTCGTCGGGCGCGTCATCCGTTTCACTGGACTTTGAGGGCGGCTTCGGTGGCGGCCGGCCGCTGGCGCAGCTGCTCACACCCAAGCTGGAATCGGATAACGCCATCATCCACGGCGACAACTACAGCCTGTACGGCAACTCCACCAGCGGGGCGGAGCAACAGGTGCTGAATCTGGAGCTGGCGACCACCTACAATGCCCTGTTCACGCAGGAAGCTGACTTGCCACCTGCACCTCACACACATCCGCCAATAGTAACGGCAGTGGCGGCGGCGGAGGCGTCAGATGACATCTTCATCCTGCCGCCCCCGAATCCGACGCCCCTGCCCATCACAGTCATACCCATCACATACCATCATCACACCGCCAGCAGCGCTGCAGAAACCCTCTTCAGCACCAGCATCGCCCAGGAGCCGCTAATAGCCACCTTGAGTGAGGCCAGCGGTGGCTCCGGCACCGTCGACGGCCAGGTGTACAATCTGGATGACATTTGCTTCACGCTGGAGTATCAGTTCGAGAACCAAAAGCTCGTCCAGGTGCAGCCGCCGACCGTGGTGTCGCTGAGCATGATGGGCACCAGTGCGGAGGGGGAAGCACCTTCGGAGGGGGTTAACACCGTCACCGTCTCCACCTCCACCTCCGCCACCAACTGTGATAATGGTCAGGCCAACTCGGTGGTCACTTCTCCGGCGTATTTCACTATCGAGACGAGGTAGTAGCCACTTTGCATGAGGATGCACGCACTTGTCCTCCTTCTTCTTGTCCTTGCGCCGCATGAGCTTTAATTTATACTTTTGCCTGCAATTTCTGCTAATTACGCCTTTCGATTCTTTGTTTGGATTTGTGAAATTGGATTCTTGTGAAAAGATTTGTGGTGGTAATATTTTCAGGTTGATAATGAGTTGGATATAATGGATATTTCTTAGAGTTCTTATGGGATATGTGTTATTTATTTGAAAAAAGTTTCAAGATAGTTTTTTTTAATATTTCTCATTTTTACTTTATGTTCAGAAAATGGATGCTGATGACACACATTGGCTATGTCTTGAAAAGGCTTAGTTTTGTTATTTATCTTGAGGAGATCCCTGAGTTTTTAGTATTAACTCTAGACTTGATTTATTTTAAATAAAACACAGGCTTTACCTCCAGTAGAAGTAGTTTATTTCTATAAAAATACATTTGACATTTTAAATATTTAACTAGTGAAATAGATTTTTCTATGTACATATTTAAATTTAATTACTCGATCAAAGAGAACATCGTTAGAATTCTTAAATATTCCTAGAAAATCCCCAGACTATAAAAAATATTTCTGGAATTTTCCTTCCCTTAACTTTCACCATAAAAGGCTCTTTCTCTTTCTAATCTTCTTAATAATACACACAAAAATGAATAATAATATATATGCAAAACACATTTATTGTTCAGATCTCAGTCCCCAATAGCTTGCCCCTAAAAATAAGGCCATTTCCCAGGAGGTTACACATTTTTTCATCTTTTAAAAAAATCGATTTGAAATATAAATCTATTGAAATATGTACAAAAAATTTTTCGATCATAAAAATAAATAGGAAATATGAAATATTTGTATTATTATAACAGCAACACAGAAGCAGAACAGGAATACAGACCACATTTTAATTGGTCGCAAACGAACTGAGTTATGAGCCCATGAATCTTTAGGAAATATATATTATTATTATTATTATATTAATTTTTCGCCCAATAAAACATTTAAATATTCTGCAGGCCGACCTTCAACTCGATACGAACTAGCTTGATGATCACTTAATTTCATTTTGATTTGCTGCAATCGCAAAAAAATATAGAAAATGTTTTGCTTGCTATAATTAGTGCACAATTTTTAGTGCTAGAGAGTAGTAGCGCTTTTTTGGCCAATTATAGTGGGCCGTCAGGTGTGCCCTCCGAATGCCGAATGCTGACCCCCGCCCAGGGACAGTTCCCCATAGATGCCTGCCTGCCCCCCTTTGTTGCTAATTTTCCACTCTGCCCACACATAAATACAGAAAAAATATATATTTATGTATTTCCCTGGCGTCTCTGTCTCCTCCGTCTGCCGTGACGTGTCCCGCTTGGTTTTATTTTTTTGTTTGAAATCAAATTTTCATATTTTCTTGGGGAGCACATATTTTGGCAAATCTTCGACCAATTCCAATGTCCACTCATTACAAGGCGGTGTCAGCATCGCTTGCATGTTTGTTGCTAATTGCCTGATTTGTGTGCTCGGCCTGCAGCAGCAACTGCAGCCTCTTCCCATAATCTTGTTGCATGCCTCGGCTGCCGCCTCCTCGGACCATCATGACGATGATTGTGTATCGGAATCGTTTGTTTGGTCCAAAAATAGTTGCGCCGATGAACGCATTTAGATCGCTGCCACCTACTCCTCCCGAGTGTATAGAATGGATATATGCATATGTATATCTGTAGACTGCTGGTGGGGATTTCTCCCAAAAACTCATTCACACTTGGTGTAAAAGAGCCTAGATTCGGTTGCTCTGCCCTATTGTGAAATTCTTCCCCAAGAATAGTTCGATTTGGCACTTATAGAAAAGTCTATATACTTCTCGTAAAAGGTTAAAGTTCGCCTGGGTGTGTCACCAGGGTTTCATAGGGCTTAAATAGCTCGCTTAACAGATAATTTAGCTGATAACTCCGCTTTAGTTTGATGAAAATAATAAATCTGTTCAACGGAAACTGACAAATTCATTTGCTGATAATGGCCCACAGCCTGTTTTATTGAATTTCAAGAGATATAATACAATATAGCGACTGATTAGAAGTCAAGGGTATATACAATAGGCACTTGAGGCGTTCTGTTTAATATGATTCGATGTTTTTTTAAGAGGTTTTTAAGACGCATGCTTGATTATCCATATTTTCAGTAAATGTTCTTCTCATTTTCCCGAGACTCTCATCAAAGTACTGAAGCACTTAATTAATTATTGCCACTCAAAAGGTATTAAACTCTGGACATAAATTAATTTTATTCTCCGCCTCCTAAGTCCAAATGATGTGTTGTGATGGGGTTAGTCCGTCGTCTGCTCCGTCTCCCTCCGATTGTTATTTGTTGCTACTGGTTTTGTTGCTTTTGTTTCATTATTCTGCGGTACAATAATTTTTCAATTTTTCATCCGTGCCTGCTGTGTGTGTGTTTTGCTCCGCGCCTTCCTTCCGTCCTCCCTTTTCCGCTGACCATTCGGCGACGACGCCTATTTGCGCTATTTTTATCGTCATGAGTAGTGTTCCCTCAATCATATTTCTCATTTTTCAGCACTTAGATGGGGGATCGGATCGGGAAAGAGGAGGTGCTGGGCAGGGAAAGGGACTGGGGGCAGTCCGGGCACGCTGCCCGTCAGTCATCACAGTCACCCAGCCAGCCAGAAGCAGCGCCCACGCACTCGCCAGCCGCTGGCTTTTCATTATAGTTTCTGTTGCCGTCTGCTATATTTCTCGCTTTTGGCATTTTGTTTTGTGTTTTGACCATGACAACATTAAATATTAATTAATCTGATTAATAATAAGGACCGAAAAAGCCTCCAGAGAGTTCTGTTTTCTCTGTTGTTCTTTTTCTCCCCTTTGCCTTTCATGTTGTTGATGTTTTTTTGAATTGTTTTTCTTGTTTTTTTTTTCGCTGACGCTCTAACACCACCACTAATCGCAATCTCTGTGCAGTTTTGTATAGACATATAGTATATACACTTGTTGCGTTTATTATATACACAAAGATCGGCGAGGGGGGAAATTAAATGCCCCGCCCGATGCGATATTCGGGTTGTTTCCAACTGTGGATCTTTGGTCTTTCCCCCATTTATACTCTCTCTCTCGATGCCATCGATTTTCTAGCTATGTGGATGAGTACGATCCGAATGAGCTGGACGAGGACGAGCAGCTCACACACTGCATTCAACCGGGCGTTCTCCATCGTGATGTTGACGAGGACGAGGAGGATGAAGAGGAGGAGGCCGGCAGGCAGGACGAGAACGATCAGTTAATGGCGATGGCCTACGAGGTACACACTAACCATCATCAAACGCTAGCAGCCAAGTTGTCTAATGTGCCTAACGTTGTTGCCTAACGCTTTTTGTAGCGACTCTTAATCCTAGTGTTTAGTGGAGATTCCAATTCCGATTCCGATTCAGATTCAGACACCTACGATTCCGCTATAGGCGTGTGTTGTAACCCAGTTTTGTTAACCAGCTCTCGCGGTGCGTAGTGGCCCCGCTCTCTCTCACTCTCTCTATTTCACCATTGACCCCATTCACCCCCAAATAATCCTGCATGAGATCTCATTCCATTGTCTGCAGTCCATCGAGACTCTTTCTGTACGTTTCTAATGCAATTCTCTTTAATTTAGAGTTCGGACGAGGCTCTCAGTCGCTACAGATGCAACTACGAGAACTGTTATCGGAGCTATAGCACAATCGGAAATCTGCGAACGCATTTAAAAACCCATACGGGTGAGTTGTAATTAATTCCAATGACTTTGTAGATGAGCTTTCTATACAGAACCTATGGGAATTTGGGAATCGGATGCAGGTCCTATCTACTTAGAGTATGGCTGCCTTCTGGATCTCCTCGTGGGCAAAGTTCAGCAGCCGGAGTTGTATATCGCGACGTGTGCTTTCTTCTACGCGACTCAAAATACTATCTAGATATTTGTAGAAGGGATCCTGGGGTTCCGCTGGCTTTGACTTCTCCTTCAGAGCTTGCTCAAGCATATTGATTACCTTGGCAAAAGCTGACAGGTGCTCCATTGCTGGATTCGGGTTGTGAGCAGGCAGGGGAATTGGTTGTGGGTTGTGATGAGTGGAGGATTCGTTGGCAATGACCGTTTGTTCCGCAACGAACTCTACACTGGAGGTATCAGCATTGTCGCTTAGGTACTCTTGTTCCTGTTCCTGTTCGTGTCCCTGCTCATGCACCAGTTCCTGGACCTGTTCCAGGTCCTGTTCTAGGGGACATTGCATTATCATGGAGTTGGGAGCTTCATCCTGAGTCATTTCATCGATATAATATGTATAAGATGGTGTAGGCGGGTCTGATGCATTTGAGGGATATTTCCTATAATATTATTTTAGCTATATATTTAGGGCTACAAAATGAGGAGAGCTCGCCATACCTTCGTAACTGAATGTGCCCCCTGAGAAAGTTGAGATTCTCGAACAAAGCAAAGCCCCTTGGGTTGGGTTTGTTTATTTCCCGGACGTAGCGATCGCGTAAGGTTTTCCACCGAGCATGGCACTTTTCCACTGCAACAGATTTTCAATAAATTAAGAAAAACACACATTTTTAATGACAAACATTGCACTTACTCGGCATTTTGCATTCCTCAGCCACAGCCATCCAGGCCTCGCGCCTGCTGGGCATTCCGCCCATGCCTAATGATTTGTCGTACAAACGCGGGTAGCGACTAACGCACTCAATTAAGATTGGATCGAAATCGTATGTCCTCATATCTTATATATTATCAATATTTGAAAAACGCTAAAAATTCGCGTCAAATTATGCGTTTGTGCGCTGCGTCGTAAGAAAAACGCGTTGGCCAACAGCTGATTGTGCTTGGGTGTTTTGCAACACTGTTTCCATTTTTGCGTAGGGGCTTAGGAAAAGGGGGTTGGGGGCTAGAAAGCCCCTAAGTATACAAGGAAAATCTTATTTTCAAATCTTTTAAATAAAGAAACAAGTAAATTTTACTTAATTTATATTTTATTGACCTAGAAAAGTAACTAATCATGAAGGAAATTTTAATTTTAAGTGTATTTCACAACAAAATCCCTTCCAAAACTCTTTTAGTCTACGCCCATTTACATTGCCAGTCTTTCATTTTAAACGGTTACATTCGAAATTTCAACATTCCGCTCTTTCGCTTTCCAGGCGACTACAGCTTCAAATGCCCGGAAGACGGCTGCAACAAGGCCTTCCTCACATCCTACAGCCTGAAGATCCACGTCCGCGTCCACACGAAGGTAAAGCCGTATGAATGTGAAGTGAGCGGCTGTGATAAGGCCTTCAACACGCGATACAGGTGAGCAATCGAATCCACTCCAGACAACTGATAGGTTGATAGGCATAAATAGCCCCAATGGCTATTCCGGGTGGTTTACTAATCGGTTATCTTCGTCTCCCGATCCAACACAGATTGCACGCCCACCTGCGCCTTCACAATGGCGAGACATTCAACTGCGAGCTGTGCCAGAAGTGTTTCACCACGTTGAGTGACCTGAAGAAGCACACGCGCACCCATACGCAGGAGCGGCCTTACAAGTGTCCGGAAGACGACTGCGGCAAGGCCTTTACAGCCTCGCATCACCTGAAGACCCACCGGCGAACGCACACTGGGGAGAAGCCTTATCCCTGCCAGGAGGACAGTTGCCAGAAGTCTTTCAGTACGTCGCACAGTCTCAAGTCGCACAAGAAGACGCACCAGCGGCAGTTGCTCAACAAGGGGCGAAAGAAGCGGCCACTGAAGTCGCAACAGGGCAAGCAGTTTAAGGATCAGGAACAGGAAAACCACCACGATCAGCAGCCTGAGGAGAAGGACGAGCAGTCGGAGATGTTGGTGCTAAATCCAGGCAGTCACTGCTCGGAGACAACAAGTACGGATAGCGGAGTGGTGCTGCACACGCTAACGCCGCAGGATCAGCAGCAGTTGTCCAATGTGTTCATCCTGCAACCCGATGAGCCCCTGATCCTGCCGGAGACCTCACAGGCCTACCAGCTCTCGTATGCCGCCGAGGAGGAGATACCCAGCCCCTGGATCGATGCTGGCGTCCTGGTCTCCAAGCCCATCATTCCCATGGCCCCGTTAACAGATGCCTGCGTGGCCCTGCCCACCGAGATGCCCAGTTTCGTGGACTTGAAGCCTACCTACGGCAATGCGGTGAGCGGCAACATGGGTGATAACCCAGTGGAGACCATGGATGTGGATTCCACAGTGCCGCCACCGTCGTTGCCCACACCCACGCTGGAGCTAAACCAGCAAAACATCGAGGAGCTGCTCAAGCAGGACAGCTTTGACAACGAAGAGGACATGGAGACGGAGTCGCTGCTGAACGACATTCTCATGACCATCGACAACAACAGCGCCCTGCTGCAGGCCACCCTCCAACAGGCCTCCCAGGTGCCCAGCGACGCCTCCGGATTGGTGGAGCTGGACATCAGGGACAACAAGCCAACGCTCAAGCAGATCACAGCAGATGCGGGCATCTGCAATTGCACCAACTGCAAGTGCGATCAGACCAAGAGCTGTCACGGCGGCGATTGTGGTGCTGCGGCGGCGGCGGCTGCCACCCAAAAGTCCGCCAAGGCAACCACCACCACCACTACAACCATTCAGAATCCCAGCGGGGGCAAACGTATTTGCGGCGGCAGCGTGGCGACGGCCACCAAAAAAGTGAGTAAACGCGAGGCGGAAATGAACCAGAACATCGAGGATGTTGCTTTACTGCTGCAAAACCTGGCTTCCATGAGCTCCGGCAGCTCCTCCGGCGGCGGCGGCGGTTGCTGCGGCGGTGGTGCTGTCGCCAAGCCAGCACCTTCCACTGGCGGCTGCTGCGATGGCAGTAAGGCTCCCGAGCCCGTGAAGAGCGGTTGCGGTTGTGCCCAGACCCCAGCTCCCTCCGCCGGCGGTTGCTGCGGTGGAGTTGGTGCTGTTGCCACGCCCCCTCCGCCAACGCCGCCCACAGGTGGGTGCTGCAAGCCAGCACCACCTCCTCCAGTCTCAGGCGGCTGCTGCTCTGGACAGGCCAAAGCTCAGGAGCTGCCCGTCATCAGCACGAATACTGCTCCCGCAGTACCCGCTGCCGCCGCTGCTGCCGTCAAGGGCAACTCCTGTACCTGCAAGAGTCCGGCTGAAGGCGTCGCCAACGGCTGCTGTGTGGTGATCTGCATTAAAACGCTGCAAGCGCTCCGCAAAGTTCTGACGCGCCGGAATCTGAACCTAATGCTTTGTCCACAGCAGAACTAAACTAAGAACTTATATATGTACACTAATCCCAAGCAACCGAACTCCTCCAAAGACCAAGTCCAAAACGTAGGCCAGAGAATCCTGAAATCATGTAATCCACTGAATCAATCAAGTATTGTGCCTGTAAAAAGTATTTCCCTTATCGAGAACCAGAAATATATAGAGACCCAAATTGAGTGCATTTAAAAAGCAAAACGATGCATCATCATCGCAACCGAAATGTGATCCCAGCGGAGGCTGGCCGCGCTACAACATATACAATACAAAAGCTATATCCTATGAAAACTATATGCTACTACATATATATCTATCCAGAAGTAACTAGAACCCAAAGAGCGCTTCCGTTGAGCAGACAACTGTCGGGCGATAGTCGCACCCTCGCCATAAATCCCATATAGACAGATATGCAGACCTTATCGGGGCATAAACATGGCCAGACTTTGTTGTATATATAGCCAAGTCCCACATACAATGTATAACGAGACAGTTGATAAAGGGCCGACAGCAGTTCCCTATAATCTAAGAGTTTAACTCCATTGGCACATTTTTTCACATTCTGCTAAATGTTTTCTTTAATATCATTCGGATCAAGCTTTATAAAATACCAATATCCAAGTGTAAAATGTACATTTCCTAAAAAATTTCCCACAAAAAAAATTAGTGCAAAAATGTGTCAATGGAGAAAACTCGATCCCTTTTTTGTACTTTACATTTTTTTAATATTTAACAAGTTAAATACCTTTGCGTTTATCTTAAACTAACAATTATTATTTATCCAAGCTTTTAGGGAAGTAATGTGTATGAGAGGAGTTCTTCAAATTGTTAAATTGTATAAAATATATAACAGTTTATGATGACGCTTTATAATAATCATGCCAAATATGAACAGATGTACATATTCTCTACTGTTTCTTCTTATATAATATCGAAAGAAATGAAATCATTTGTATAAAGGTCGAATAAAACATAAAACTAAACGTGTTGGAAACGATTCTTATTGCTGCTGCCGCTCTTGCTCTCCTGCTACTCCTTGTTTGCTGTTGATCCTGCTCCTGCTCCTGCTGCTGCTGCATCCATTTGCCGCCGCTTTTGCTCCGGAATGTGTCTGGGACTGCTGCAGTTTTTTAGAACCCGAATACTAGACTCTTAAATTCTACAGAATGTGCTTTTATTGACACCCCCAAAAAAACAAAAACAAAAGCCATAGTACGCGCTCCGATCCACTGATCCACACTTGTTTTCTAATCCTCGCCAGCTGGTATGACCTCCTCTAGACGCCGCACGAACTTAACGCGCAGCTCCGTCACATTGTCGCCCTTCAGTTGATCCTGCAAGAGGGACACCCAAAAGCAAACACAAACACGCACGCACAGAGCACACACACAAACCAGACACAATTAGCCAAGACAAGAAGAGAGAGAAAGAGAGTAATTCCACAACAAGACTTGCCTGCACGAACCAGCACTGCACCTCCAGCTGTACCATCTCCAGGGCGCCGCGTATACATCCGCTGAGTATGGCGCTATAGCGCAGATTGGTCAGGTCCGGCGGCAGCTCGACGAACTCCGTCAGGGGATTGCTGTCGAACAGCAGCGAGAACTCATCGGAGGCTGCCGACCAGTTCGAGATGGTTGGCTGGATGTTCAGGTAGATGCGGAACGCCTGCTGAACGCGATCCGCCGTCTCGCGCATCTCCAGGCAACGGGGCGCCGAGGTGCGGGCGAGAAAGTCCTCGATCAGGCGCATGCCCATGTTGTAGCCGATCCGCTCCAGCTGCTTGTTCACATCCTCGACGTTCTCGAAGTCGCGCAGCATCTGGGTGACCAGTGCCCCGTAGGTGAGTGTCAGGAACTCCGAGTTCTGTGCGTTTTCGGTTCGTTATTTGTACAAAAGAGAAAGAGAGAAGAGGAAAGCAGAGTAGCTAATAAAAAATCAAATCCAGAACCACAATCAAAACGTATTATTAAATAGTTTTTCTTCCCAATTAAACAAATCCAGCTTATTCTTACAAGTTTATAAACATTTTCTTTGAATTTATTTATGCTGCGTTTTTCGGGAACTGATTTTGGTCTACTAATCGCTATTATTTGAGTTGTGACTCGGGCTGTGTTCCCAATTCCGTTTCTTATAAAGGATATGTAATATTTGCTGGCTGTTTATAAAAAAATTCTAAAGTATTCAAGTCTTAGTTCTTGGATACGAATTGCACAATTTTTATCTGCACTTCAAGACGATATAATTACAAATTTCATTCAAAAGGAAAGGAAAGTTCTATTAAAAATGTGTCCGAAAGTAAGCAATAAAATATTTGCAGTGCTAGCATACTTTTAAACACATTTTGTAATTGATTTACAAGCCAAAAAAAAAAATAATAAAGGGTTCAGTAAATTGGAAATTAAAAAAAATAATCGCTGATACCTATAGGGAAATGCGGATATTAATACACAATCATCGGGGAAATGGAATTGGGAACCAAGCAGATGAACTGAGAATAAATACAATTGAAGTCCGAACGGGGGTGGATGCGGTGTCTGGCTTAGGACTATATGAACTATGATCTAATCTTGTATCTACAGCTAAGCGGCGGTTACTCCGACTTGATCGCCGTTATGGTTATGCTAGGCGTTTGGTGTGGCGCTATCAGCTTCGGTGGTGCCCGCGCCGTGCCCCGGCTGAGGGTCATGCTGCTGGGCGCCATCGGCATACCGCCGCCGCCATCCGGTCCAGACTGATCGCCCTTCTCCTGCGCCGAATGGAAGCGTCCGCCCTCGCCTCGCGCCCGATTCATGGCGTGCCGATGGCGAGATTCATGCAGATATTTGCACCGCTCCTTGGGTATGCGAGACTCCAGCTTGGCCCTGGCCTGCCGCCGGATCAGGATGCGTTTGTACTGCTTGGCATTCACATAGAGCGGCTCCTCGTCCGCCTCGCCCTTGGAGCTCTCGTCCTCGCTGTTCGTATTTGTCCCTGTGGTACTCGTGCTGACATCGGCGGCGCTCACATTATTCGCGGCAGCGCTGGCCGCTGCAGCAGCAGCAGCTGCGGCTGCGCTCTGTTGTTGCTGCTGCTGCTGTTGCTGGGTTTGTGATTGAACCTGCTGCTGTTGTTGTTGTTGTTGTTGGGCGACCACCGTGCCCACACCTGCGGCTCCTGCATTGGCCGCTGCTGCATTCACCGCTGCCATTGCCGTCTGGGGCACCATGATGATCTGCTGGCCACCGGCTGTGGCCGCTTGATTGGCATTTGCCGCCGGCGTTATCTGCACCAGCTGGCCATTGATGTTGAGGTAGTGGGGCGTCGGTTGGGCGGCAACGGCGGCAGCTGCTGCGGCCGCCGCATTTGGATCCAACTGGGCAATGGTGGGCGTCTGGTAGAAGATGGTCTGGCCGTCGGGCAGCTGCATCACCTGCATCTGGGGCTGCTGCTGCGCTGCGGCCTGCAGCATGATCTGGTTGGCCTGCAGCGGTATCAGCTGCGGCTGCAGGCCCGTCGCCTGGCCCTGAGGCTGCTGTCCGATTATGATCTGGGCTCCTCCCGTGTTCAGCAAGGGCATGGGTATCACCTGGATTGGCTGGGCGGCGGCGGCGGCGGCGGCGGCATTGGTGGTTCCCGCAGCCGTGTTTACATTTATGGTGTTGCTGCCGGCGTTGTTACTGGAGTTGCTATTATTGCTGCTTGCGGCGGCGGCGGCAGCTGCTGAGGCGCTCATTCTAGGCGTGGCTGTTGTGGGGCGGGAGCTGGCGCTGAAATGGGTTTCCATAGCCTGCACGCAGCTGGCGGCACTCGCGATTCGTGCGATTGATTCCCGCGTGTGCCCTCACCACACCACTTACTGGAAAAGCGAATGAAGTGAAGCCGATTTTGAGGGTGGGTGGCACGTCAAAGATACGTTCTTAGGGCTCTAGGCAAAAAACTAACCTTACAACTAGGCGGCGGATTCCCCGATGGCGGACCCGCTACACTGCTGCCCCCCTGCTCGCTCAACTCACCACTTTCTTGGCGTCCAGTCGGGAGGCTTGTCGCGACATTTTCCGGCTGTTTACGTTGCGAATTGTCCAATTGAAAGTATAGCCAAAGCGAAATCTCTGCTGCTTTTCCGATTTTTTGCAGGGTTGTCAGCGAATCGCCCGATTTCAGTGTGGCCAGTCTCTTAAAACAGATTTAGGCATAATACCAAAATATGTGTAGTCGGTATGTTTAGAAATATAATTATTTAAATTATCAAAACGAATATAAGAAGTCATCTTTATTTTTTAAATTAGAGGATATAATATCATCTGATATTGATGAGACTCACACAATCTTCCTAAAATAATATAACGCATTCCAATAGTATTTCTTAGTATATCTCTAAGTCGGAAGGTCTCTTTTATATAGTCGGGGCCGGTCACACTGGCTAGCATAAACATACAAAAAAGTGCTCCAGGTGACGAAGGTAAATAAAGGAAAAATTGAACACATCTCGCATCGCAAACGAACGGAGGAAACGGACACCTAAAAACCGCACACAGAGAAACCGCTCCACAATGGCTTCATTCTTCAACGTTGGCGCCCTGGGCAATGTTTTCTCCACGGCCGTTGGCCAGCGCATAGGTGAGTGTGTGTAGAGAGTGTAGTGTAGAGTAGAATAACCCCTCCAAAGCCCCCCTTCCCCCGCTCCCACCGGATGTGGGGGTGTGTGTATATGATTAAATTGTAACATTTTCCATGCACACAACGCATATGCGTGTTTTTTCGGCCAAGTTCCATTAAGTTTTCCGATTGGGAGAAGACCTAAGCCCAGCTGGGCCAATGGAAAATTGAATTTTCACCACTTTCCTCGTCTATGCTTTCGTCGCCTTCTTGCGGCTTGTACGCACACCAACACACACACACATAGGCAGTGCACTTATCATCAACCCGATTGGATTTCGAATGGCGAATTCTGATAAGATTAACCCCTATGCTGGCAGGTGTGACAACAGCCCACTCAAACCTACAAGATATCTGGCCTATTGCTCACCTCAAGCACAGATACACACGCACACACCCAACCATTTCGGGGTATTGTTATTGATGCGCTCTTGTTTTGTGTTTGATTGCTTTTTGCCACCTTCCCACACCCCCCAGTTCCTACGCTCGCATCGCCTGGAAGTAATGGCAATTAGTCATCATTGTTGCCTTAGGTTACATAAAAAAATGTGTTAATTTATTTCATTTTCCCCTTTGCGTCGCATTTTCGCAACCATTTCCATTTGCCGCCGCCGCTACACACGCACACGGGCGCACTCACCTGCCTTGGTGTTAGTGCGCCTTACTAATTTGTTGCTTCATATTTTTTTTTTGTGCTCTCATATATTTTTGTTGTTTGCTTCGGCGACCGTTATTTGATATCCGAGAGATGCATTTTGTATTTTGTTCGCCTGTATTTGTTTTTATTGTTTTGTTTTTCGCGTTTTTAGTACACACTGTTGTTTGCTTCTAGCCTTTTGTACATATGTGCGTTTTAATTAAAGCAAGTCATTGCACTTAGTTGGGCTACAAAATTAACTATGTACATGTGTGTGTATGTATGTATGTAAGGGGAGCAGCGGTAAAGGTTAATAACTCGCACACCTGTTCGAAAAAAAAACGCATTTTCAGTTTGTAATCAAAACAAAAACAAGACAAACAAAGCGGGCTAATTAGCTTTTGTTTTTAAACAGGTAACAAGGTGTTGATTGATTCGATGATCAAACCATATTATAAACAATTAAAGGATCAGAGATTTTGAAAACTCTGAAAAGATATTTCTGAATAAATTTTTACTATTTTTACTATTAAAATACTAAAATGGAAATACTAAAAGAAATTTAAAAAATGCTAAAGTAATGATCAGATTACTAGATAAAATACTAGAAAATCTATTCCTTAAATTTTAAGATGTTGTTTTTATTTAAACTTAACCTTTGCTAAGAATGTTCTTGTATTTATATCTTAATTTTTAAGGAAAATTAAAAGTGATCAAGTAATGAGATCTAGTAATTATAAAAACCTTAGAAATCTATTCTTTATATTTTAAGAAGTTTTAATTTAATTTAAACTTAATCTTAACTAAAAACGATTCAAACTTAATCTTAACTAAAAACGATTCTCTATTTATTGTGCTTTTCAACTTACTTCCTTTTCTTTTCTTTCCCCTTTCTTTAGAGGCCGCCACCGATGCCAATCTGGCGTCAGAGAACTGGGCCGCCAACATGGAGATTTGCGACATGATCAACGAATCCTCGGACACCGCCCGCGATGCCATGCGTGCCATTAGGAAGCGTCTGACGCAGAACGCTGGCAAGAACAACCAGGTGGTGATGTACACGCTGACCGTCCTGGAGACGTGCGTGAAGAACTGTGGCAAGGCCTTTCACGTTCTGGTGGCCTCAAAGGACTTCATCAACGAGCTGGTCAAGTTGATTGGACCCAAAAACGATCCGCCAGCTGCCATGCAGGAGAAGGTACTCAGCCTCATTCAGATCTGGGCCGATGCGTTCAAGAACCAGCCGGACCTCAATGGAGTCACGCAGATGTACATGGAACTGAAGAACAAGGGCATCGAGTTTCCGGCCAATGATCTGGATGCCATGGCCCCCATCTATACGCCACAGAGAGTGAGTTCCTGTACTTAGTCAATATGTCCTTTTTGTTAATTCTTACTTCCTTTTCGATATAGAGCGTTCCCGAAGTGCATTCTCAGCTGGTGGCCGCCCAGCAGCAGCACACAATCTCGCCCCAACACATGGCTGCCGCCGCTGCAGCAGCTGCTGCTGCCGCCGCTCCACCGAACGCCGGACCCTTGCATTTGACTCCTGATCAGGCGGCCAAGCTGCGCTCAGAGCTGGAGATCGTTAGCAACAACATGTCCATTCTCAGCGAAATGCTGAGCGTACTCAAGCCCGGCCAGGAGTCACCCGATGACTATGCCCTGCTCAACGAGCTCACCTCCACCTGCAAGGAGATGCAGTCTCGCATTGTGGATCTGATTGGACGCGTCCAGGACGACGAGCTGACTGCCGAGTTCCTGCGCATCAATGACGAGCTGAACAATTTGTTTTTGCGCCACCAGCGTTACGAGAAGAATCGCTCACAGGGCCTGGGAGCCACGGTCACCTCGCCATCGCAAGTGCTGGGCGCTGCCATGGGTGTGGTGCCACCGCCTGCTGCCACAACGACTGCCGTGAGCAATACGCCGCAAAGTGACCAACTGCTGATCGATTTGATCGAGAGCAGCGAGGAGGCGCAACAGCTGCCGCAGGGCATGGGCCAGCTCAGTCTGGGCGGAGGAGCAGCCGCAGCAGCTCCGCAGAGAGCAGGTGCTGCCGATGAGTTCGATATGCTGGCACAGTCGCGCACGGATGGCAACCAGTGAGTAGATTTCGAGAGTTTTAAAACAAATATACAAAATTTCAAATATATTTTCTTTCAGTAAATCGGATATGCTGCGGGACATACCCTCCGTGGACGCTGCCGCTGGAAGTGTTCCGGCCTCTGCAGCCGCCGCCGCCGCCTCGCCTTACAAACAGCACCAACAGTCGCAGCAGAACCGCTCAACCGGCGATCCGCCGGTGGTAAGTAAAGTGAGTAGCTAGCCGCCAGACAGCCGGTCTAACTAATGGCGTTCGAATCTGTTTCGTTCCGTTGTTCCCTTACTGTTTGAACCTTATTTCCGGCCATTGATTTAATCATTTTGAATTTAAATTGAATATCGTTTTGGTTTTTCTTCTTCTTCGTTTTGTTTCTATGCAAATTGCGTTTGGCTTTCGTTCGTTTCGTTTTTGGCTTTGGTTCGATTTGGTTTCTTCTGTGGCGCCCACACAGTCGACGAAAGAGAATGAGATTGACGAGATGGAGGCGTGGTTGGGCAACTCAGTAAGTAGCCATGCGAGTAGCACACACCCTTTGCCTTTTCTTAAGCGCATCCAAACCATTGCACACTCAAAGTCGGCTTTAGTTACTCGATTTACATACTCTTCCTTTGCTTTTGATCTTTAATATTAAATAATTTTGATGTATTGACTGAAGTATCTTTCCCTCACACAGCACAATATCGATGGAATTGAGGAGCTAACCAGCTCGGAGTTTGACAAATTCCTTGAGGAGCGTGCCGCCGCCGCTGAAAATCTTCCAACGATCCATGCATCGAACGCCGCCAGCAGTGCCACGACAGGTGCAGGTGGAGCCGGCGAAAGCTTACGAAAGACACCAAAGAAACCGGGCGCCGAGGAGGACCTGCTTGCCCTCTGAGTGATCACCACCAGCTCCAGCTCCTCCGGCATCATCGGCTCCAATTGTTTACTCTTTCAAAATGTTACACACACCCCAAAACATACTTATGCATTACGACGTCTATATGATAGCGGCTACATATTAACCCTTTCTTTTTTTTATATGTAAAACGCTTTTAATTTTTACAAAACTGCAACGATAACTATTGACTCTTATCTACATATATTCCAAAAACGAAACAAAACAAAAAGCGATCTTCTGTTGGTCTAATTGTAAGCCACGTCTCTACACATATTGATGGTAATTTTTAATGTATTTACGTTACATACGTCTATTTGTTGTTTATTTATACATATATACATATACATATATTATAAATCTAATTTATTTTACAAACAAAAACGATCGAAGAGAGAAAACTAAAACTAAAAATATAAAACAAAATGGAAATACATTTCAAGCACATACCGAAGAGGGAATGTTTTACTACGAGTCTTCGTCTTCCACGTTCATAGCCTGTGTGGGTGCTCCGTAGGCTTCATCTTCTTCCTCGTCACTGGAGATCTTTTGGTTCTTGGGAGACTTTTTCGTACGCTCCTCCTCCAGCTGGCTCTCCAAGTCCCTGATGTGCGCCTTCTTGCTGTTTATCAGCAGAAGGAATTTCTTTAGGAGTTCCGCTTCCTTCAGCTTGGAATCCTTCACATACTGCTCGTACTCAGCCAGTGATGTAGTTTCCTGGTTCTGGGATTCAGGAGCCGCAGGAGCCTGAGGAGTTGCCTTTTGCTGGGCCGCTTCGATGGCTGAATCCAGCAGTTGGTAGCAGTTGGACACCGTTCGCAGGGCAATCTCCAAGTATAGTGTTTCGTAGCCCATGCACTTGTACATCTTGAAGACAGGTTTCTCGGGTTTATCCAGGCACAGTTCGTAGTCGAATCCCTGTTGTCCCATGTGCGTGGTCATTGCCCCCTTGCACTCCTCGTAGAAGGACTCATACGGCTGTTCCAGATCACTGGCTGCACTCCGGAGCTCCTCGTACTTCAAGCTGCCGCGGTAGTTCCGATTGTCCACCGTGGACAGGAAGTCAAACTCCGCCTCGTTGTCCAGCCAGTTGCTTCGGGCGTAAATGAAGGGTTTGACGTCCAACTGGCTGTGCGACAGCTGAGTGCGTTGGAGTAGCTTGACCACAAAGGTGGACATATTAATTATTTAATTATTTTTAATATTTAATTGAATATTGTTTCACAACAATTTGTAAATAAATTTTGCGGCTGATTGTTGACAGGGTTGCCAAATAGCCGTTATATTAATAAACTATTAGAAACTCCATTCCTTTTGCTCTTACCCGACTCTGGTCACACAAAATTCGATTTACACTAGATCTTTCTTAAATCTTAATAAACACTAAATTACCTGTTTTTTTTATCCAGATTTGTTGTTATGTCAATCTATTGTTTTTAATTTATAAACATTTTATAAGGCAGGCAACCCTGCACGCCCATAGAGGTACTTCAGCTCTGGTCACACTAAGTCAACATTAAGTTAGCACAAACTTAAGTGGGATTAATTACAAATTAAACGCGCTCCGCCCCGGCCCCTACTTGTTTCCCTATTTTACAGTTTTAAGCAATCCTTTAGCCGCAATGCTCGACAACCTCGTGGAAAGCGCCAGCTACTGGTGGTTCCGATACCTCATGGTACGTAATAACATCCATAAAACCTACGCCTAGAAGCTAAGCTCGCAGAGAGTTTAAACTAAATTAAACTTAACTTTGCAGGTCACCGAGCTGTACATGGTGGAGAAGTGGGAGCGCGTAACGATACGTGAGTGGTGTTCCTTTGACCCAAAAGGCAATTGTTGGAACCGGGGCTTTTCCCGGATTCGTCATAGCATTTTGAGCGAATTTTCACGCTTATCTCGCTTATTATTAACATTATTATTGCTCTCCTCTTCGCAGACGTCATACTCATGGTGCTGTTCTGTGTGTTCTGGTACTTCAACTACTCCGTCTTGCTCTCCCTGGCCGGTCTGATCTCCCCCGGTGCGGCCATAGCGGATATCATGCCCGAGATGTCAGTGGCTTCGGGTCTCAAGGTCACCTAAGCGCTCGGTCCGCTCTTTCCAGTATCCAAACAACAACAACAAAAATATCCGAGCACCGGCAAAGCTTTATCTAATCCACATCAGCACGCGTTTACACACAAGCAATCAATGAATAGTCTGGGAGGTGGAGGTGGCACCTGGTACTGGCGACGAACTATACATGTGTATGTTCAACGACGATCGATCTAATCGTCGACTGATCCGAATCTGAAGTGGACAACAGCCGGGAACTGTCCACCACTAGCTAGCGACGCCCTGCCGCACCGTTTACAGTAGTTATCTCTAGACGTAGTTACAAGTTAATGTCCGTAAATAAATTTAACGCTTACACAAGACACATCAAGGGGACTTTAACTAAGATTTCCATTAGAAAGGCAAGAAATTGCATTGTTTTTTTCCTTGTTTTATTTTTCGTTTAATTTTGAAGAGGTATTCCCTTGTTTAATTCCGACTTAACTGAAGTGCTTCCTTCCTTTAATTTGTGAATTGTTTGCTCATGTTTCTTCTATGGTAAATCCGTACTTAAACTCCGTACTCCAATGCTCTCCAAGTGTTACAATTCATTACAAAAATATATATATAGATAGCCTATGGTGTATGCGTTACTGAATATTGTTAGAATCTAGTTTCTTATTTGTTGTTTTTCTCGTAGAAAAGAGCGTGCGCGCGTTTTGTTATTCGAGCGAAGACCGCGAATGGATCATATCGGTTTGTTGTGGTTATTGGTTATTATTGTTTTTTTTTAGGGGGCAGTCTGGCTAGGTTCTTCGGGTTTAAAATTTGTGGAGGGGTTCACTTACGCCTACGCTACACACTAAGATGTTCATCCGTTCGTTTGACCACTATCCATCCACGAAGGAAACATGTATAATGATGGCTATAATCTAGGTTCTGTTGCACTGCAAGCCGATTTGTTAGAGAAGAGGAGCTTACTACTAGTTACTTAAGAGGGCGGCGACGACAGGCGGCGGATGTCCTCACCAGGTGAGAATTGCGCGCGCGCTGCAGTTCCATCCGCTCGATAGGTTTACAGATACAGATAAAAACTGGCTACAACTAACTGTACAATTTCACGCAAACTCGCTGCTTCTCAGCGTCCTTCTCTCAGGCCAGGACCAGGGCCAGCGAGACATCGATGCGCACTGCTAGTTAGGATGTGGGTGACGCCTCATCCAGCAGCATCACCCCGTTCTGATCGACGTAAACCAGGCGAGGATCCTCGCCAAACTCCAGGCGCCCGTACCTGGCCACCAGCGGTGCCTTGTTATTACTATTGTTGTTGTTGTTATTGTTGTTGCTGACCTGCGGCGTTCGCGGCCACTTCCGTTTCGGTTTCGTGTGCGTCAGCATGTGCGACTTAAGGTTCGTCGACTGGGCGAAGCATTTGGAGCAGCCGTCAATGGGACAGTGGTAGGGCCGATCACCGGTGTGTATCCGGACGTGGGTGCGCAGATTGAAGTCCAGGGAGAAGCGCTTGCCGCAGCCCTCGAAGGTGCACTCGAACGGCTTCTCGCCGGTATGCACCAACTGGTGGCGCTTCAGTTTGGAGCTCTCCACGAAGCTCTTGCCGCACACGTTGCACACATGACCGCGCGGTCCGTGCGTGTGCATGTGCTTGCGCATGGCTGAATGGTTGCGGAACTCCTTGTTGCAGCCGCGATGAGAGCAGCGGAACTTGGGCTCCTCATCCTCCTCGCCGGTGGCACCAGCAGCTCCCGCAGTTGTCTGGCTTGCTGTCCCCGTTGCTCCTTGTGCTGCTGGTGTTTTGGTCACATTGGTAGCCCTCGGCCGGGTCAGAATGCTGGCCGCGACCAGTGGCGGCGGTGGCGTTGGTGTTGCCACCGGCAACGCTGTACTGAGTTGCCTCTTGGCCACCTTTGACTGGCTGCCAGCGCTTTTCAGACGCACATTGGTGCTGCTGTTTTGGAGCACCAGTTTTGGGAGAGATGCCTGAGGAGTCGCCACGCATCCATTGATCTTGGTCACGCCGGATGCCGACAGGTGGCCAGGAACCGCTGCTGGACCTGACGGTGCCTGCATTAATTCCACATTGTTCGGCATATTCTCGATGAGCTCGATGTTGCCGTACGCCTCGTCCAGCTGGTTGTCCGCATAGATGAACTGCTCGCTCAGAGGCTGGCTGTCCTCCTCGCCCTTGACATCGCCCATAAATGCGTTGACCACCTCCTCAACGTCTGTTACCGAGGCGGTGCTGAATGGATCAGGCAGGATGACGTACTCGTTACCAATCCCGTCGCTCAGCACGTCGTGGTTGATCATATGCTCATCGATGATCAGCTTTGGCATGCTGGGGGAGCCACCGTCATCGTTCCGAGCGACGTTGGATGCGGATGCGGATGCGGAGGCTGCACTCGGTGTACCTACAGTGGAGCCGGGAGGCTCGTCCAGCTCCTCCTCCTCGTCTTCGTCCTCAGAGTTCAAAGAGGACCACAACGTGACATTGAACTCGTCCTGGGTAATCCGTATGGGTACTTTTGTTTGCTTCCATCGCTTGGTGGCCGAATTAACGCCCATTGGTCGTGATTCCACGCGACTTGTGCCGAACAGCTTAAAGTCCTGCAGCTGGTTGTTCGAGCTATTCGAATCCTCGCCGGCTTTCATGTAGAACTCGTTCTCCAGCTGCTCCTCCTTGATGTTTGTGGCCTCGATGGTTGTCAGCATCTCGGAGGCTATCTCGAAGGCGTTCGTCATCGCTGGTGTGGCATCCGTATCCGGCTCCTCATCCTCCACATCGCCGTCGCCGTCACAGGAGGATGACAGCTGCATGCCGTCCTCCTCAATATATTCCTCGTCGTCGCTGGTCTGCTGCATAATGATGGGCGGGGGCAGTGCATCCGCCGTGGCAACCGAGGTAAGCCTGTCCAGTCGATCCACCGGGTAGTACTCGTAGACATCGCCGGCGATGAAGAACTCGCCGGTATCCACCACAATGTTCGCCTCGTCGTCATAATCGTCGATTATCTCCTCGATCAAGAAGCTCTCGTTCTCCGCACCGATGTGATCGGATCCCTCCAGGACGCTGGTGTAAGGATCCTGCTCCGTTCCAATGGTGGGCACCGTAGCTGGTGGCAGCACATGCGTGAAGTAGGCAGAGGCAGAGCCCAAATGCAACGGCTCGGCGGCTGCCGCCAGCGAGAGGTTCTTAACTATCGGGGCCCGTAGCTGGTGCTGATGCTGATGGTGCTGGTGGTGGTGTTGCAGCTGCGGCTGGAAGCTGCCGACGCCGTGGTGATGACTTGTCATCGCGGTTATGGATTCTGGCTGTTGCTGCTCTGCGCGTTCCCTTCTATCCGCCTGTCTGTGTGTCTGTTTTTCCCTTGTGCGTGTGTGTGCGGCGCGCTGCTCGGTGTATGCGCGCGTGTCTGTGTGAGTGTACGAGTGGTGGCCACCACTGGGAATAGCGAAATAGTAGCGAAATTAGTACCTGGCTGCGTCCGGGCTGTCCGGCGGAGACTCACCCGCGCAACTGCGTGCTCGCTTTTGGCCTTTCCTGTCCCACCTTCGCTAACAACTCACCGCTTGCTCGCTCGCTTGCTTGCTTGCCTCTTCTCCTCCGCCTATCGCTTATTGTGCTTTGTGGCGGCAGACGGCGACTGGCTGATGCGCTCCGTTCGCTCCGCCCCGCCACGCTGCTGGCCCGGCACCTGATTGATGCACTGTACGGTGGACGCCGCTCTGGTGACCACCGGCAGTGTAAATATTTTGAATTTTGCCGGTAAATATGGCGGAATTGTATTTTCCAAAATGGCTCAGTACTTTCTCTTGCGTATTTGTATGCTTGTGTATGTTGATGTTGGTGTGTGACGACGGCGCCAGATGCAACCCTGCGCGCGCTTTGTGTATATGTTCGGCGGGCGCGAATTGTTTGAGTGGCTGTAAACCGCTGCAAACTTTTTGTAAAAGGCTCAGTTGCCTCGCAAATTAAGTTTATTAACAATATTGCTAAACTAGATGTACTGATCTTGCGTAAATAACACTGTATTCTTGTATTAATTAGCGGCGTTCTGTATATCGATATGCGATAACTTGTTGTTCTATCGTCAGGGTTGCCTTGGCATCCCGCTCATATGTACTCACATACAGACGTACGTATGTATGCATGCGCAATAACAAAGAACAAATGTTTAACAATTATTTGTTTTTCTTCTTCTTCACGCTATTTACAATTTTTGATTTGAGAATTCAAATAGATTTTCTAGTTAGAGCTTCTTCATCAACAGAACTTCGGGCAAATAAATGCGTTCCAGCTTGGACTCTACGAAGCGCTCGTGTCGGCAACCCAAAGTCGCGGCGGATTGCCTAAAATCAGTCTTATTGAAGAGGACGCCCTTTCGATCCGGTGTTAGGGTCAGATTGTAGTGCCGGCACTGCTCCTGGAGTCCCGCTGGTGAATCAATTAGCAGCAAACGCAACAAGTACGGAGCCGGCACCGTGAGCTGCTTGCTGTTGTAGGCATGCGTGAAAATCTGCAGTAAACTCCTGCAAAAAAAATATAACGAGGATTGAAATCAATATAAACTATTTAAACGGAAAAGGAGCAACTCTAGGTACCTCCTTATTGCCTGCAACTTGGTGGAAGCCACGGCGCACAAAATATGCGGCAGCTGAGGCAAACCCATGACCACCCTGTAGAGATTCCCTTGGTGATGGGACAGACATATTCCGAAGCACAGGCGGAAGGTGGCATCCTGGCGTACATACTCCGGCAGTGTCAGAGCCCGCATAAAGGACTCCGGGGAGCCCAGATTGAACATTTGGTAAAGGCTTTCAATGAAGCAACGGCGCTCCAGTTCCCGCAGCGTTGGTTCCTCTGTGGTCGTTGACGACTGCTTATCCAGCTCTTCGTAGCAGCAGAGCACACCGGTGAGGCATTCCTGCAGGTGCTGGTTGCATATCTTCGGGTCAAACTTATCTATGGGCTCGACGCTTAGCTTGTAGAGGCTGAAGGCCAGGAACATGACAATGGGCTCCAGCAGCCGAATTGTCTGGCGGGCATCAAACATTTGGATCACAATCTCCCGGCGCACAGCTCGCAGGCGGTCGAATATGAAGTCGTACACCACATTATACGGCTTTCTAGAGTCCAGGATTATACTGCAAAGAATTTTGATCTTGAATTGCAAGTTGGAACAGAGTTTCCACTAGAGAAATGCTTACTCCTTGAGCAGATACTCCACTGTTTTGGTCAGCGCCTGCTCCGTTCGCATGTCCCTCGCTTGGGGCATTTTGGCGTCGGCGGCGGAACGCGTGAACTCTTTGACCAGGATGCCGGGAGTATTCTTCTGGCCATTCTTAAGCTCGAAGTAGTGTAAAAGCTTCTCGCGAATACGCCTGAGGGGAATGAGGAATGTTACATACTTCTTTAATTATTATTATTCAACGATGTTGCCTACATTTTCGACTCTCCATCGGGACAGAAACTTTGGCAGGAGCCTCTAACTTGAGCCATTTGTTGTTAAATATCTAAGGGTTCCAGCCGTGCAAACAAACCAGGGCTGCAGAAGTTCGTAAACTAAATCGCAGAGTGGAAATTTTTGCGTGAACAGTAATATTATTTTAATGGTAAGAAACTACATATATAAATAAATTAATATATGAAAACAGGCCGACATTCCATTTTCTACATTTTTTCAAGTAACAAATTCTATTAAATCCCCTTTTGGTACGACCATGAAAAACTCGAGACAGCTGACTAAGCCAGGGTTGTCAGATAGCCCAAAAACTTCAAATTTACGGTTTCAAATTTCGGTTTTCCCGATCCATACAGCTTACCGGAGATGTTTTGGCGACATTTTAGGCCCTTCTTCCGAAGTGATCTTCAGGGCCGGCGAGCTTTCAGCTCCCACTTCTGGATGTTCGCGGCCGAGTCTGCTTTCAGCGACAGGTGTTCCCTCAAGAGGGTGGCTACCCTGCTGCCGCTGGTCATCATCCGCTCGGCTTACTGCAAGAAGTCGAAAGATGTCGAGGAGGCAAGGAAGAGGATCCGCAGGCGAACGATGAGCAAGATTATGTATGAATCTAGCCTGGAGGGCAGGGCACAGCGCATTCTGAACGCCCTGAAGGAAACTTGGGACAAGCTGCATCGGACTCCCGGCTTGTTTGCATATGAGCTAAAAAAGACGCCCCGCAGGCGTATGATACCGGGCTCCTATGGTTTCTACACTGAGGTGAAATTGTTATACTCTTGTGTTTTTAGCTGCTTTAATCCTTCTTGGTCTTCCAGCACAATTCAGATCGGTCCTTGAAACGGCGTGGCCCACAGAACATCGAGAGCTTGAACCCCGCATTCAAACCCACCAATTTTAACTTCAACAAAGTCAATGCCTCGGAGGTACTGATGAACATCGACGATTGCCACAATAGTCCGGAAGTGCAGATGATCATTAATAAAAGCCCGCTCACCCAGTACCACACTCTGATCTGTCCGGAGGTGGAGAAGAACCATGTTCAACGTATAACCCGTGATGGGCTGGCCTTCTGCATCACCTTCATGCGCAGCATCGATGACAAGGACATGCGCATGGGCTACAACAGTCCCGGAGCCTTGGCCTCTGTCAATCACCTCCATTTTCACCTGCTGCTGTTCCCCCAGGATCTTTATATTGATAAAGTCCCATTGGATAAATTAGCCGGAGATTCCATATATCGCTTGAGCCGGCGGGCACCCACCGAAGCTATATGTGTGATATTTCGCGAGAAGGACACAGAGGAAGACGTGGCAGAGAAGGTTGATCAGATTTACAAGCTGGCCATGTGGATGTGCCAAAACAATATGCCGCATAATCTTTTTATCACGCAAGATAGAAGTCCGAGCGGGTACGGAGACGTGAGGGTCTTCGTTTTTGCTCGTTCCAATTACTGCGTAAGCAAGGATATGGCAGACTTCAACGTGGGATTTTGCGAGTTGGCTGGATTCATTCCGCTGCCAGGTAAGGAAATGTATAGTTTTATATGAGAAATCCTTAATAATCCCTTGACAGATGCTGATAAAATGGAGAACCTTACGGAGCCACAGGTGCTTCAAAGGATCCGCTGTGTCACCGGCTCAGCTCCCAAGGCTGTGTATGAGAAAGTGATAAATATGGTCGAGGGAAGGCCAGCGGAAGATCCTTGGGAGCACATTTTGACAATATGAAACCGAGTACAAAATAAACATTGAGAGGCTTTTCTTTAAACACTTAATTTACTTCTCGATCATGGTCACATAGCCGCCGCAGCGAATCCCTTTCCCATGGTGGCTTTACTGATGACTTTGGTGTTGGCAGCAATGCTATAATCCACCTGGGCGTCGCCGTTCTGCTTTCTCACCAGCTCCGTCAGCTCTGGCAGCTTGTCCTGGGCCACACTTTCGCGTATTGTCTCAAAAAAGGCCATGTAGTGATGCAGATTGTGACTGGAAAAGGAAAAATAATCAATTGAAGTTTGATTGTTCGTAGCTTCTCTACTTACACCATCAGTAAAATGGGGCCGAGCAGCTCGTTGGTCTTGTACAGATGATGCAGGTAGGCACGCGTGTGCTTCTGGCAGGTCAGGCAGCTGCAGTTCCTCAATAGCGGCGAGAAAGTCTCCTTGTTAGCATCATCGGTGACATCCAAGCAGGGTACATGCTTCTCGCCATTCTGCACAAAGCTGAACGTTAAGGCTTTGAAGTTAAGAGAGGCACAATAGGCATAGGAGGTGTCAAATATATCCATCCCCTGCCCGATGAGCTCCAGCGTGGTTAAGGGAGTAAAGGCACCGGGCACCATTCGCGGCTTGTCCTCCTCCAGTTGCTTTACACAGTGTTCCACAATGGGCAGCAGCTTGGCAGTGTCTACGGTCGTTGCCGTCAAGCCATTCGTGTGGAATCCCTCCAAGATGTAGCCGCCGTAGCTACCCGCCGGCTGTTCCCTAGCATGCTTGATCGACTGCGTCCGGGCGAAAGTGTTGTATCCGCCAACGATGGGGGCCAGTAATGTGGACTGCACCTTTTCGCGTTGCTCGTAGATGTAATGCATGAACTTTTCCGTTCTGTCCACCGATTTCTGAACCCTTTTTTTGGCACTCTCCGCATTGGTGTCCGCATCACAAAGTCCCTGGTAGATGTCTGGCTTGATGCTGGCCACCATTTCCATGTAGCGCTCCGGAGTGAGTGACTCTCTTCCCCTGCGCGTAAACAACGGCTGTATGTCTCGATCATTGCCACCCGAAGGTGTCGTTTCGCAGGGATCTCGCAGGAGCAGCACGTTCAGGTGTCCGGGGAAGCCCACATAATCGCTAACGCCCCGGTCTCCACTATTCCACTGGGCCAGGGCCTCGGCCATTTGGTCCATTGTAGACAAAGTGAACTGCAGCACCTGTGGCTTCTGGCTAACATGGTTCTCGAACACATCCGCACTGAGCCATGGAATACTGCCGCCTTTTGTGGTCTGCATTAGGAGCGGCGTCCTCAGCTCGGGACCACCGTCCCTAATGCGGAGTTGTCCCAGGCGGCCAGAGTTCTTAGTGAGGCTTTCGATCGCGAATTTCATGCCGGGTTTTTATTTATTTATCTTTGGAATGAATGAACCAGAAATCGCGCACGTTTTGAGTTATCGATAACGATAACACCTTTGGTGCTGCGAGTCTAGCTATAAACTTTGGCTGTGATTTGAATTATTTAAGAAAACCTTTCAAATAAATGTGCCGTTATTCGTTATAGAATTTAAAATTCAAATTGGCGTTTTTAAAAATCCTGTCCACAATATCACAGCCATTATATTCTTCGCACCCACTGTAGAAAAGCAGTCTGGCAACTCAGACCAATTGGCGCCCCTAGTCTCCTCCCGTGTTTGTTTTGTTGTTGTTGTTCCCATGTTGCCCTGTTTGCTGCTCAGTTGTTTTCAACTTTTCGGCCTGCTCGCTTTCGTTCGGAGTCTTTTGGGGGCTTGTTTGGGGCTCTCCACTGGCGACGATTTTATGTTGTATGCGCAGCGCACTTGATGGAAATTGTTGTCATTGTTTCGCTTGCGTTGCCTCACTGTTTTAGTTTCGAACGCCGGTCTCGCTCGCACTTGTTGGGGGCAAGCATTTGCGGACTTGTTCCGCAGCGGTAATAAATTCATATGAATATCGTTGTGTGTGTGTTCCGTTCTGTTCGCGTCGTTCATTGATTTCCTAATTAAGTTTATAATTAAAATGAATTGAAAAATTACTCACATGCCAGTGTGTGTGTGTGAGTGTGTGCATGTAGAGACATGTAAATTGGCTGCCCGCGCGTGAAAGCCTATTAAATAAGTTATGTTATGTACTTACAAGTCCCTCGTACATGTATTGTACATATTTATGTATAATAAATAAATTGCTTTGAATTCGAAAGCGAAATTGTGCCAAAAACATTAGCAGCAACAGCATCAGCGAAAGAGGTAATTAGAATAACAATAATTCTGAGACGGCGTTTTTAAATTGATGACTTCCTTGCCGCCGTTCATTTGTATGCACATACATACATATCTATGTTCATGTGTACATACATATTTATAATTAAAAACAATTATATTTATTCTGCGAACAAACAACTATAAAAATTCCTCGACGAGAAAATTCGAGTGAGATAAAATCGTAAAATACCGCTGGAAGTTAGAAAATTTCCTGCTCTCCAGGGTTGCCAACTACCAGAACAGCTGTGGCCTTGAGACTCGAAGATCGCTGCCTTTGCGTCGCTGCTACCTGTTCCCAATGCTTTACGGCCTGAAAGAGTCGTAAATGTAAAGCTGTAAAATTACGCACGGCCCATAAAACCGTACCTTTATGTTCATTCCAGGTGGTCCTGCCGAAAACGCAACGGAGTGGCAACTCTAGGCAAATGAACTGTTTTTACCTGCACAAGGCGCGATGGGAAGAGGAACGGGGCACAACGGATAATTTAGTGGAATTTTCAAAAATAGCAAAGCCAGCAACGGCGGCGGCAGCCATAATCCCCCAGCGAGCACAATAATCAAAGATTAAATCAGGTTTATATGGAAAGGGTTATAGCATGGCGCAGGAAGAAATACACGTTTCCTAGCGCAACAGCAACAACTACAATACCAACAACACCTACAACTGATTACACTTACACACTTGCAGACCCGAGAGAGCACACGAAGCCGCCACACGAGAGAGAGAGATACTAAGTTTATGCGTCTAATTTAAAGAATTCTAAAGAACGTGAAATCAGAAGCCCCCATTTAAGCGATACAAATTTAAGAATTCACAGGCAATTGCTGTTCATGACATTACCTTTATGCCCTTACCTTTAACGGCAGCATATTAACAAATTGTTGCATGAATTACACACCGCATAAACGAAGAGAGAGGAAGAGAGAGAGAGAGTGGGAGAGCACCTCACGACAAGACTAGACGTGCATGAATGTTTTTCGCTCATTTTGCTTTCGTGTGTGTAACGGCAATGTTGTGCTTCGGAGCGGCGGCGAAAACACTCTGCAGCAGTAACAACAACAACGATAAGATTTTCCGTTTTTCCGTATGGAAGCAGCAGCAGTAGCGGCATTTGTTTTGAAAGTAAAGCAAAGGCGAGCAAGAAAAACGAAATATAAAGCAGAGGAAGACGGGAAAAAGCAACGCCGCTGCCGACCGCGCCTCGCTGTATTCGTGTGTTAGTGCCTGTCTGTCGTCGGTCTTATTACTGTCTGTGTGTAAGTGGGCGCGAACGTAAAGCCGAAAAGGAAGTGAAAATAGTGCAAAAAGGCCAAGTAATAATAATAATAATAAAATAGGCAAAACGAAGAGACAAGACCCAGACCAGTTTCGAAAAAGCGCCTATTTCCAGGGCCCGCTTATGTGCATTGGTATTGGAGTGTGTGCGTGAGTCTCGCTTTATGTGTATTAGTGCGACCACATACGGGGAAAAGGCCTTTTCAAAGGAGCGAAAGGGAGCGAGAAAGGCAGTGCGCGAGCGAGCAATAAGAATAATAAATTACACTTTGCTATAATAAGAAAAATTTATACATACACACATACAAATGAACGGCGGGAGAGGCCGACACACACATGTGTTCCCAGTGTGTGGAAAATTGTAATAAAATATGAACCGCAAAAGCAGCAACAGCAGCACCAGCAGCAGAAAAACGAGAAAAACTAACTAAAAAATAAAATAAAAGCGAGAGAGAGAGAGAGAAAGAGAGAAGTGAGAGAAAATATATACATATATATTTCGAAATCGCATGTGCCATTTTCTAAGCTTTAAAAACCACAGTATTAACAACCGAACTCTGAAAAATGTCCTGCATATCGAGCAACTTTAGCTCCTTTTTCCTCAATTCGCTCAACGATCCTTCAGAGTTTTCCAAGTACTTGAGCAATGGCGAGCTCAAATGCTCGAATTTCGAGGAATTTCAAGTGTTTGGCTGCGCAGGCGCAACGTCGCAGCAGCAGCACCAGCAGCAACAACAATTGCAGCAGCTACAACAACAACAACAGTATTCCACACACTCACACTTAACCAATGGCGGCAGCGTAACGGACTTTTACGAAGCAGCAGCAGCAGCGACACAATCAACAGCAGCAGCAGCGACAACGTCGCAGCGGGAAGCCTGCACCGGCAGCGCTGCATCCAGCTCAGGTAGCACCGTTATAGCCGATGCCAGCGTCGCAGCGACGCCGACGTCGGCAGCAGCGCCCACAGGATCTTCCGTTTCGACAGGCGGTGCAGGAGGTGCCGGAGGATCGATAACAGGAACTCCCCTGCTCCCCAGCAATCGATGGCCCACGGCGGTGGCCACGCCCAACGGCCATGCCTCCGGAGCATCAGCCGTGGGGGCAGCTGCCGCAGCTTCGGTGCCACAGCATTTTGATGGATCCTTCGAGTTTATTAAATACCTACGCCACTCCACGGACTTCACGCCCAGCCCCAGCCCTAGTTCGGTTAGCGAGGGTGCCGCCGGAGGCCCGGAGAAGGGCAAGTCGATGCTGGCCGGCAGCACACCGCCACCGCCCGCCCAGTCGCCAGTGGCCGGTGGACTGATCGATCTGGACACGAGTACCTCGCAGAAATCGAGATCCGCTTCCCGCAAGGTGGCCGCCTTGCTGTCTTCCGTTTCGCGGGCTTCCAACAGTCTGGTGGACACCAGCACCTCGGCCTTGGACGTCTTCGATCACGATTCGAAACAGACCATTTTTGATCTGCAGCACATGGCGTCAAATGGATCCTCCAACTCGAATGAGTCCTCCCTGGAGATGCTCGCGTTTCCCAACTCGCACCTGAATGCCTCCAATTCGAACACTTCCTCGGAGGGAGCGGCCTGCGGGAGTGCGGGCGAGTTTGGTGGCCTGCTAACCGGTGCAAGTTGCTCCTCCTCGACAGCCTCCTCCTCGTCGCATGCGCCTAAGCTTTTGGGTAGTTTCGTGATCAAGGAAAACTTCGAGGTGCATCCGTCACACAAGGTGGAGGAGGGGATCTTCCAGCACATGAACAAGCTTCCATCAAAGAAGAAGGACACGTTGAAGCAGCTGGGCGTTCGGTTCACTGGCCAGATGACGCTGACGGACAAATCGATTGTGGTGGAGAACTTTATCAAGTTCTGCGAGGTGAGTTAGTACAGAGCAACCTTCCCGAAATTCTAAATGGGGTGGGGTTGGGTGTTTAGCGAGTCGAATTTCCCTTTAACGCGAGAGAGAGTGCGAAAATTTCACCGCTCTCACTCTCTACCCATTTCCATATGCAATTTAAATATTTGCACATATGTACGCATTACGTATTTATTTTGATGATGGCCGTTGGGAATGGGTTGATGGAGTAGGGTTTATAGGTGGGGTTTAATTAGGGTTGGTCAAAGGAGTAGTATTTGCGCTTGGGAGTGAATTACAGGAATTACCTTACGGATTTCTAGTACATTATGTCGTATGATTTCCGATTAAAAATTTAGATGAATGTTCTATGTAGACCTTTTTTTGCCTTCGAGAACTTTATTCACGACAATAAAGTTCGAAACATATTCGTTAAGTAAGGAATTTATTTATAAAAACTTTTACCACTTTGAAGCAATCTATATTAGATGGGAACACTGAATAAAGTTAAATGAAATGGGGGTCAAATGAATAGTACACTTATACCAACAAATATATGATAAACAACTAAATGCACGCCTTGAATTAAGGTCAATTTATCATTTCTCTTATCAAGCTAATACTAGTTCATATCTAGGTGAACACGTGGGGTATAAATTAATGTTTAATATTAACATTCTTATCGTACATATCATTTATAAAGCACTGGTTTGCCCGTGGTTTGATTTGAAACTTATTTCAAATGCACCCAAAGTAGGCAATTAAATAATAAAGTTCCTATTTTTAAATACATTTTTGTACCATCCTATGGATTCAATTTTTAATAGATTTTAAATCCATTGCGAGTGTTGGAGTTCTGAAATCAGAGGTATTGACATTTTCTGCGGTGGAATCGCCTATATAAATGTATAATGTACATAGCAATTTGGATATTCATAATATAAACATGCACCCTATCTATATCCTATATCCTATATCTCACCCACACACACGTATTCAAAGGATTCCGTTTGGACCCCCCACTCACACAAATGTCATTATAAATTGTTATAACAGGAGCAGTGGCGTCGGCGTCGCAGTCGCCGTCGACGCCGACTGCAGCCAACCACAAATTCAGCATACAACTGTAATCATGTGTGCTTACTGTATGTGTGTGAGTGTTCGTTCTAAACACCTATACATGGGGGTTAAGCCCCACCACCATCCGCCTCAAAAACATACACACATACACATTTGGCGCCCTTTTCAACACTATGGCAAGTCAACCCCAAACACTCACCACGCTCATTACGCTCCGCTTTATCACACACAAACACACAGCATACCCACACACAGACAGAGAGTCACATCTAGATTTGTTGGCATCGCCCCCTGCCTCTGCTCCTCCTCCCCCTTACTCTACTAAAGCACCCACACATTCACCAAACTATGTACAAAATGGCATTGATGGCATAATACAACAAAAGCAACAACAGCAGCGCGCAAAATTACGAAGGAGGCGAAAGAGAGAGGAAGCTGAAGTAGGAAAAGAGGGCCGGGGTAACCCTACCCCCCTCTATTACAACATTTTAGTTCTAAGACGCCCTCTGCTTCTACCTTGCTCCCTAACTCAAAATTGTTGCGCTCTCTCTAACGGTAGCTCTCTCCGGGCTCCCTCTTCCAGCCATCCTCCCTCCGCTCAAAACTTACTTGAAGGCTGATTTCTCCTGCTCGTAACTACCAAAGTATGTGTGTGTAGTTGTGCCAATGTTTGTATGTGTGAGTGTTAGGCTATAAATGTTGGTAAGGGCAACCCCCAAAAAAGCTCAAGGCAGAGGCGGTTGCTATTGAGTAATTGTATGTTGCCCTCCCACTTGCTCTTCCTTCTACTTCTTCTCTTCCGCCTGTGCTTCTGCCTCCTTCCTCGTCCTTCTTCCGCTTCTCCCTTTGATTCTTCTTTGGCTTCCATTCCTTAGACTCTCATACATACAATCATCAAGTTACTTGCCAAGGGAGCGGCAGTGATGGGGAATGGGGAGAGTGGACTGTCCGTTAGCTGCTTGGGCATGTCCTTTTCCTTTTCCTTTACCCGACTCTCTCGCTTTAGCCGTACGTACGAGTATGTGTGTGTCTCTGTATTTTATCAACACATTTTATACATGTCTCTATCGGAGCTAGCGCTTAGTACAGTCGTAAGTGCCTAATTCGAACTTTATCTTTGATGAAATTACCCAAATTTATACAGTTCATAAATTGTTTCAATTTTATAGAGACTTTCCTAAGAAGTTACCAAAGGATAAAAGCAAATCCTTTTTCGTAAAATCACCACTAGACCTAGACTCGAATTTTCAAAAACATATTTCCCATTATCTGACAGAATTCGGCTTTTATTTCTATTTGTTTTAATTTACTTAAAAATTAAAATATATAAAGACGCTGTCTATCAAGCAATACAAAAATATTGACAATACCAAACTTAAGGAAAGGAATGGTTTTTTTTCCGGGGCTTATACTACAATTAAAGCTCAAATGAATGCAAAACGTATGTGAATGGCAGCTTTCCGCTTCGGCATGTATAAGTTTAGCTTATCCTAATCCGCATGGGACTCAGGGTTTAAGCCTCTGGCTGTAAGTACACTTAGTTTTTGCTTCCTTTAAAAGATGTTTGTTAAATCCTAGAAAGAGGAGCCTTAAATCCTAACTTTTGTACTACTTAAATAGTTGAATGTACTGAAGTTCCACTGTAGTTAAGGCTGAGTGTGTAAGTCCCCCAGCGGCAAACGTTGAAGGCTACTAAGTGCGCATGCAGTCGGCTCACCCACACAAATGCATTCCAGTTTGCCCAACTTTGGGCGAGTGTCTGTGTGTTTCGCCCGTGTATGTGTAAAGGACAGCTTAGTGGTAGTGGAAAGGGAGGAGGGTGGACCTGAAAGGGGGTGGGCCATGGGCAGGTACAATGTCTCGGCTTCGCACAATTTACGCGCACAGGCACACACTCGCATACGAAGGGAGGCGCACATATGGGGCATTGATTATAATTTTAAATTATACATATGTATGCGGGCCACATACCGATATAACTGTACATGCCGCATATGACGACTATATACAGGATATACATATGTAACGTATGTACTTATATATGTATAAAGGGATATTTGTAACGCACACACATCAAATATTTAGGTTTTGTGCAACGTTTTGTCGCCGTTTTTGGGGACAAACACACACACACACACACAAACATAAAATTAGTGTTTGTTTTTTGAATTTAGAGCGCATTTAGAACAGGTTACCTTAATTAGAAAACCCCGTAATTAGTTGCCTAATGAAAGGACTGAGGTGGAAAAAAGGGCGTCGAATGAGACCCTTAACCCTTTAAGGCACACCACGCGCACCCATTAAAAGGAGAAAAACCTGTTAAACGGCACACACGCATCGAAGGAGAGTGAAAGTGTGAAAATTCCCCCCGAACTTGCACAAG
>VNJR01003061.1:0-20007 GCA_008042585.1 Drosophila punjabiensis | reverse complement strand
CCATACACTGGAAAATAAATGTTTATTTTATATATTGACAATTCAAAAAGGTACGAAACTTTATAGAAAAGGTTTTTTAAAAAGCATTTGAAGGAAACTATTTTTTGCCAGTCTAGGAATACTTCTATTTATAGTTTATTTCAAAGGAAAATTAAGATAAGCCTGCTGGGAAATTTAATTAAATTTAAAAGCCTTAAATAAATCCTGTATTCGTTTAACTTAAAGTCTAAGCTTTATATTTATATATTTTCCCTGTGCACTTAGGCCGCCTGCCGCCATTTAAAATTGCTTGTCCTCACCTGAGTTTGGGTGTGTATCTGTGCCTTGCGGGTGTATGAGTGTGTGTGTTTGTGTTATGTTTGAATGAACGCCTGCGTCTTTTATCTTTTCATAAATTTTCCTGCTTTTGTGCCTCCTTTTCGGTCGCATTTTCCTCCCCCCCCCCACTTTACCCCTGCTGCTGGCACTTACAATCACTTTTATTTCGCGTCGCTTTCTGCGACTTTCCTTCGGCGGCGGCGAGTTTTCCAAGTTTTCTGCAGTCGGGCCAAGAAACAGCAACAGCAACAGGAGAAACAGCAACAACAAAAACAACAATTTTTAATGCTTACAAAATTTGAATTGAATTTGCCAACAGCACAAGGATGCTCTCTAAACTGCCAGCGCGCTTTTCCCGCATTCTTCGCTGTTTATGGGATTTCTTTCTTTCTTATTTTGTTTTTTATATGTTGTTCTTGTTGCTGTACTCCCTTTCCCCAATTTGCATCCGGCGGCTGCCTTCAATTTGAGGACAACTTCAGCTTCAGCTTCAGCTTCAACTTCAGGAGCAGCAGCAGCAGGAGCAGCCTCAGCCTCGTCATCCTTGCCACCTGCCTTTGAGCTGGGTGTCCTGGGCATCATTTTTGCCTAGTTTCACGCCTTGGTTTTCCTTAATCGCTTATCCGCTGCTGCACTCGAACACACGTACACAGCGGAAAAGATAATCAAATGGATGTCGTCCTTTTGGGAATTTTTATTTTTGCAAAATATATATTTGCAAGTCGGTGGAAAGAGAGAATAAGGGGAATTATAGTGGAAAAATGCTGAATAAATATATTTCAAGTCTAAGTTATAAAATTATTTCTTTGAATTCTCAAGTAAATTTATCAGAAGTATATATTCATGTCCATATATTACCCGTTTCTTTAGGTATTAAAAAAAATTTTAATGGAAAATTTAAATCAGTTTTGCAATTCTGTAAAAATATATTTATAAAATATATCTAGGCAATGGCTTTTGAGGTTGAGGTTTTGGGCTTAAAAATATTTCTCTAAATACTCATATATATATTTAAGCTTTAAAAATGAATTTAACCCAGAAAGTTCAGTGGGATATGGAGTATATATCAAAAAACTTTATAAGTTTTTCTCCTTAAGTTTTTTTTTAAGAAATACCCCAATTTTTGTTAGTGAAATAATAGTATATGAACCAAAGTAATGCTTATGCTACGCTGTGTAAAAATATATATATATATATATAGGTATATATTTATATCAAATCCCATATATGGTGACGTAACAATGCCCAGGGCGAGTGCAATGTAACATAGCCGCCGCCCAAGGGCCTGCAGGTCTCAGTAATTGGAGAAGCAGGGGGGAAAATTTTGGGGTGGGTGGGCTATGGGGAGGTGCAAATGTGCATTTAATTCGTGCGAAAATTGTGGCAAGAAAGGGGTTGTCGCTGTAAAGGGGCTGCGTTGTGTGTGTGTGGCATGAGGCAAGCCAAGCTGCGAGCTGCTGGATGATGGATGGAGTTGCAAAAGCTTTTGATTTATATTGCCATCGTCTGGCAGGGCCATAAATATATGCTGCTTGTTGATTATGCATTGGACGCACCGAAAACCTTTTAGTTTGCGGTGTGCTCATGTGTGTTACATGCGAGTTTTCCCAGTGTGTGTATGTGTGTACGACAAGGTTGTGGTTCCAGTTTCAGTTCCGGATATTGTGGTAAACAACAGGAGGAAATGCTGTCGATGCTCGGCCAGAGAATCAATTAGAAAGACCAAAGGCAAGCGTGCTAAATGAAATCCTTGGAAATCAATAAATTTGGCTTAATCATGCGAAAGGAATGTAACATAGCTTATTTTAAATAAAGAACAGCGCTATTTAAGCTTAAACAGATGATGAAATTAATTAGTAGATAGAATAGATAGCTTAGAGACACTTTTAATTATTTAAAAGAGACAAAACGTAAGTCCTACTATTTTAAATATAGTTTAGAGTCAATAAAACGTATCTTTTCATTATTCATATTAATGTATTCATCATATTAATGTAATAATCATTTTTTTATATCTGAAAAATGCCTGGCAAAGCTTAAAGATACTCCTCTTTAAATCCCTGAAATCCTCATAATGCTAACTCGATTGTATCCCCTAAAAAACGAGTTATTTAAAAAGGCCTCATACTGAATTAAAATTTCCTCATTTTGACAAGTTGTTTGGGCATCTAATGGATTGGCGGCTGCTGCTCTTTCACTGCCTAAATCTCCATAAACAGCCTCCTTTCCCAACCCATCTCCATCTCCATTTCCCCACCACAAGCATTCATCATAACCATTCAAAGTTGGCTCAATCCTTTTCCATATCCATTTCACAAATATGAAACTTTTTCATTGCCAACTTTAAAGGGACGAACTCGCTTCATAATTTAAGCATTCCCAATGCCAACTCTCTCCACTCCTTTTTTTTTTTTACTTTTTTGATTTTTTTATTTTGTGTGTGACCAGGCTGGAGTGTGAGTATGGGCCAGTGTGGCTGTGTGTGTGTTGCGAGGCGGAGGGCTATTTTGCAACTCTCTTTTATATAGACCACAAATGCCGCACTTACGTAATACATCACAAAATGTCCAAACGAGGTAAAAGGATTTGCAGGTGCCCCGAAATGCTGCCTTGCCCCGGCACTGTTCTCCATATTTTTGTAAGCCAAAATGCAGCTTAACATATCAGCGCCAACGAACGATGCCAAGCGAAACGAAACGAAGCAAAGTGAAGCGCTGACCGTGCTCCGTTCCATGGGTTCCGCTGCTTCCCTCTCTCTCTCTTTCTCTCTCCATCACCCCATCATTCCAAGCTCCTGCTCTGCCTAAAGCACCTGCCATGAGGGGGGGCACTCCATGCCGGGCTAACACACACACACACACAAACATACGCATTCGGGCTTGGAGGCTGCTGCGGTAATTAATGCAGCGCGTTTGCGAAAATGCGAATACATTTCGCCAGCTAGGAACGTTTTCAAGGTATGCCCTGGCCAGTGGAACAGTGGGGCAAGATATGGGAAAATTGGAGGAAGCATTTTGAAGGAGAAGGAAAATATAAATTTAAACAGAAATTTAGAATTTATAAATTTTTAAGAGTTCTTTAGTGAAGTTTCCAATCTCTGTGTGAATAATAATATTGCAAATAAATCTTAAGGCAAAGAATTAAATCGAAGTTTATACAAGACAAAAAAATATAAATAAATATAACTAAAGGGCTTCAGGAACCATTAGGGTTTTTAAACCCTTTTAAAATGCGTCTAAAAGTATGCAACCCATTTTCAAAGGTACAAAATTCAGTGAAAACTAGGTTTTCTATAATGTATAATTTATTAGATTTTTTTTTAGACCTGTTTAAACCATTTGTATTTCATTAGCATCCCCGAATAATTTAAATATTTAACTTAAATTTTAGTAGGCTTATTTAATAAACATAAAAGTAAGTACAAGTTCCTTTCTCAGTAAAGGAAACACATAAGCACTACATATAAATACAGTTTGTTGCTTTATGCTCATTTTAAAAAAGAATAGAACAACTATAAAAGTATTTTATTATTTTTATGCATTTTTTTAAATATTAAATTGTAAATCAAAGTTGGTTCAATCAAGGAAAAAACATTAACTAGACTGATTATAAGCGCTTTAATGAACCTAAAGATCTATCAGAAGTTTAGTGTACTTTTTGTACCCACTTAAACTAATATTGTTCTTCTTTGCACATTATAAATAACTAATTTATTTAGGCGATAAGTACTTATAAAAACATATATTTTTTAATGCTTCCTTTAAACTATATATTTCCTAAACAAACAAAGTTCAGTTGAGTACATTTTCTTGGTTTTTTATTTTCATGGAAAACTCAAATTGGCTCGCTTTAAAATCGTATTGATTTTACTATTATTATTCATGTACATAAAAATCTCTTATATTCCGCAGTGATTCCAGGCAAATAGTTCAAATACTTAAACCGAAAGCAATTCATGTTTAATAAATTCATATTTCAGCAGAAATGCCGATGATGCGGACATTCCAAGGCCCACACTTCCACTCACACTAACATTTTCCAGCCCCGCAAATAACTTATGAACGCAAATTGAACGCAACCGTTTTCCTCCATTTCCCCAAATCGAATTCATTTTTCTATCATCTTACGCATAACAAAAATACTTGTGCAAACTTTTTGAATATTTTAACTAAATTACTATGGCGGACGGGCGATTGGTGGAGTTAGGTTGATCCTGGTACCACTGTGTCATGAAATTGCAGGATCTGCAAGGACGAGGGGCAAATGTATTCACGCTGAAACGATTTTGGGTGCACGGCGACACCTTGGTTTGGCGCCCGCTAACTGTAAACATACACACACACACACACATCACACACTCGAAATTCACACACACCTCGTTCTCACATACACTGTCGCTAAATTCACACACACACACTCAAAGGCAGCTGCATGTGTGAAAAGTTCCACGTCTCGCGCTGTTTTTGGCGAAAATGCAAACGAAAACAGCTAAAAAGAGAGGAAGAGAGGGGAAAGATGGAATAGAGCGGGGCAAAATCAGGCTAAATTTTAAATTTGAATATGTTTTTCTTACCCATCTACTTTTACCACTTCCACTCTTTCGTTCTCGCACTATCTCTCCTTGTTGCCTGTCCAACGATCCCGTTCGCCATTTGTCTGCTCGATTTGTTTTTTTTATTCTGCCCCCTTCTCTTTCTGGATTTCTTTTCTATAGGTATACTCTTCCAGCAGGTAGATCGAATTACTCTATATTTTAGTTTTATTACCTATGACATTATCACTATTAGAAAGAGATTCAAAAAGGTCTTAAGATGAAATTAAAGGGCGATCACTCTCTTCGTCTTTATTATTTATTATTTTAATTAACTTGTGGGGAATTTATTTCTGCGAAATTAATTAGTAAATAATAGTTTCTGAATTAAACTAAATTATATTTCTGAAGTCATTATATTTAAGGATATTATAAAGCAGAATTACTTTGGTGCCCCAAACCTCTTTCTAATTAAAATTTAAGTTTCTTTTGTCATTACTAAGTTGTTAACAAATAATTATTATCTAATTTGTATTAAATTTTACAAGAGTTAAATATTTTCAGATAAAAAATTCATTTATTAGGTTTATTATATTTTATAAAGAACATTCTATAGGAAGAACGATATCACAAAACATTACTTTATACATAATGTAACATAATTCTTAATACATCTACCGAATAATTGTTTATGATCCTATTTATTTTATAAAACATATTTATTAGATTTACATTTATAAATAGGATATAGAACATATTGTATATTATTTATTTCTTCCATAGAAACACCCTTTAAAGGGTATTCCAAACTTCGGTCTCCCAACTAGCCTTCTCTTCTTGTTTTTTAGTATGTTTGTCTTACACATTCCCGTTGCTTGTGTTATTTATTTGTTAGTTTTGTGATTCAAATGTATTCCAGACCCTCTCCCTCCCCAGACTGCCCTGTCCCCCCGCCTCCCCTCGTACACCCCTTACACACGGCATCTTCAACTGATTCTCTAGTCTATATGTAGCTTGTTTTTCTTTTTCATTCTTCTCCAAGTGCCGCTTATTATGCACATTTTAAATCATCTACGCAGCGACAAAGAGTCAGGGAAGTGAGAGAAGGAGCTGGGGGAGAGGAACTAGAGCCAGAGCAAAAGCAAAAGCAGGAGCGGGAGCGGGAGGGGGAACGGAAGGAAGAGCTCTGGCAGCAGTTAAATTAAGCACATTTTCATACGATGCAATTCATATCTCAGAGATACAGTAGCTCCAAGTGCTTGCATATTTCCCAGAATATAAATTCGCCGCAAGTCCGTTCGCTTTCAACTCTTTTGACTGCATATTGAAAATAATATATATGTATATATGAAAGATTATGAAAAATTGGTTTGGCCACAAAAATGGCTCGAGGCTTATGCCGAGATGAAAAGTGTTTGGCATAATCTCTTAAATGCATCTAATTGCTGCCTCTGAGAGCGGAAATAATCTGTGAGTTCCCACAAGCATCAAAATAAATAAATTCAAAGAAATGCGAGTATATTTCGCCAGCTGGGCTTATCCATTATGAAAAGTCGCTCATAAATATTGCACTTTATTCAATGAGATATATTTATATGTATTTTGAAGTTTACTTTGAATGCTCAGACATGGGAATATCCTTTAAAGTTAAACCACCATTTAAATAGTAGTTTTAAATAACTTTATAGAGTTGATTTTTATCGTATTTTTGGGAACTTTGGCCATTAGGCTACCTTGTTTATTAATAATAGTTTTTTAATGGAAAGCAAATAAAAATCAAGTAGGAAAAACCCTCTTGACAGTAATTTTAATTCATTTGCAACAAATCAATTAAAAAATCTTAATTTTAAGCAAATGATTTTGATATTATTTAGCTTTGATATATATTTGATTAAATTTAAACAGAAAATTCAATGTGTTCCTTTATAAAAATTTAATATTAAGATATTTAAATTAAGATAATATTATAAATTAAATCCTACTAAAAAAATAAAGGTCTTATAACTTGAACAAACTAACATAAACTATTTCATGTACTAATAAATTATTTTCATGTTTATTTATTAATCCAAAAAATTCACAAATATCGCTCTCTAGGTCATATAAACTAGGTCAAATCGATAAGAAATATTTCTTTAATTTATTGTAAACACATTTACTGACCATACACAAACTTTCTTTACTTTAAATTGGCACAGCACGCAATATTGTTGGACTCTGCCAATAATTGCTAAAACCCACATAGTCCTTTGCCACAATTGTGTGTATTGTTTTTATTTTTTTTCCTTCCTCTTCTTCTTTTTGGTTTTGAGCAAACACCCTTCACCTGGCCAACAGTTGCAGTAGTTTGCAGTGGCATAACGGTAATTACGGGCCAAATGTCAGGCAGTATTCTACCGATTTCCGCTCTAGCTAACAACCATTGATTGCCGTTATTGTTGCTGCACTTTGATTGGTTCCACCTCCCCCCCACCCTCTCTGCGTTTTCCCATGATTTTCCCGCTCTTCTTCTTCTCCACCCATTTTCCCCCCACACAGCCGGTTGTTTTGCTCGCCCACGTTTGAGCCAATTATCATAAGAAATAATTTATAGACCCAGTGCTGCGTGACAAACGAATAAAAAAGTGCACTTCAACTTTGATATTTTTACCTTGAAACTGTTTCTAAGTTGTGCCAATGTGAGTGTGTGTGTGTGTGCGAGAGAGTGTGTCTGATATGTGTGTGTTGTAGTGTGTTGGTGTGCTGTGCCCTAATGCATGCCAAATGGCTATGGGCATCAATAAAGCGTACGTCACTCTAATTGCACATGCTGCCAGGCACTGGAAACAAATTCGTAGTGTTTTTTATACTTATAAAATTTATAATTTCTTAGTTTTAAAATCTTAAAATTAAATGTACTAAATTTAAAACCCATTTTCAGTGGCTTGTAATTAATAAGTCCCGATTAAGGGTTTGCATTTCCAATATTTGTAAAGTTTGGAATACATTTTCTTAAAAATTTATTAATTTCAGACTTGTATTCAGTTCTTTAAATCATAAATATTCTTTACTTTTATGCCCAAAAAAGGGTTCATTACATTACATTTCCCTTATAATAAAAAGTATGTTAAAGCCCAAATATATTCCAAGTACATTTTCGTGCAGTGTAAACAGACTGGACACACATTGCAGTTACACTTTGCTTTTTCGCACGCTCTCTCTCCTTAGCCCTCTCTTTCTCTCTCTCTCTTTCTATCTAGTTCTCAGCCTTTGTATGCAGTCAAAGGGGTAAAGAGGGATTGGAAAAAGGCAGGAGGGGAGGGGAATAACGGCGTGGAAAACTGGGTGGAAATGGCGGGCTGGTAGCTCTGGCTGGCTTGGAACGGGTTGAACTGTAATGCCATTAGCTGGCAGCGGCGCGCAAAGCCATTTGAAAGTTCAACACGTTCAAAGGTCCCAACATGCTTCACACTCTTTCAGACTCGTTCACCCATTTTTATGGCCATCTCCTTCCGTTGCCCCCTGTTACAGCTCCTGCTCCTGGTCCTGCTCCTACTGCTGCTCCTGCTACTGCTACTGCTTCTGGCTCTGTGTGTCTCTCTGGCTCGTTCGCCTGTGTCTTGGCCGTGTCCTTTTTGCGCAACTTTCACTGTTTATTCTGCTAAAAGCGCTGGCCAACACTCATGCACTCGAAAGACTTACCAGCGCACACATATACATACATCAAGTCTGGCAAATGCACCGAAAAATAATTGGGAATACCTGAAAAAGACTTTTGAATACATTTTTTTAATCCGAGATTTTTATATTATTTTGAATAGACATTTTTTCAGTAATAAATTGAGATGAACAGTAAATAAAATTCGAAATGGAATCGTAATACATTTAAAAATCCTTAAAAATTCAAATTATAAATATGATTCTCCTAAAAAATGATGATTTTCCAATAAAATAAAATAAACAAAATCCAATTCATGTCCTAAAATAATTATTTATATTAGAAAAACGTATTTAAAGGCATATTTTGTATTTTTAAAATTAATAAAAATCCCTTTTAAAATGTTTAGATTTTTCCCCAAGTGAAAAAAGGGGCGGACTAAAACGGAATAGAAAAAGTGGGCGTGGGGCAGACACTCAGACAGCTGGGGGTCGTCGGCAAATACGAAAAACTCAAACTCAAACCGAAGCGCAGCTGCAAAAGCAACTGCCACTGCCTCTTTTAATTGACTTTTTATGCGCTGCGCTCTCCGCGCCTCGCACACCTCCCCCCCCGAAGCAGTTGAATTTAACGCGCTTTAAGTTCGCCAATTGCATTCGTATTGGTTTGGGGCATTCCACGCGGCCGCATCGCCATGCTGCCACGCTGCCACGCTGCCATGCTGCCTCCCTTTTGCCAATTTCCATTGCCCATCCAGAGGCGCTCAGCCACTGTGACACTTTGCAAGCCATTAAGCATTTTCATTACCTGCCTGCTGCTTTGCATTTTGATAGTCCCTAACCTTAGTATCGTCATTGTCGTAAGCCCGGCTCCTCCTATTTTCCGGGTACCCCTTTTCCCAGGCACCCCCTTTTCCTAGATTACTCCCCTCTTTACCCCACTCTACATTGTCATCCTTAGGCTCTGCTCTGTTTTGTTTACGTGTGCGCTATTAATTGCCCAAGCGTCCAAAATGCAAATTGCAAATGCAACTGCAATTGTAACTGAAATAACACGGAGAAAAATTAGGTTGATTTCTATCAAAATAATCATTTGAAGAGGAATGTATACAGGAAATAAAAGGATTTAAAGCTAATAATTTACGTTTGTTAGGTATTTTGGATTAATAAAAGACAAATATCATATATTTATCAATTTATATTTTAAATAATTATTTTAAACTAAAAAAAAAGGATTTTTAATATGATAAATGAATTTAATAAACTTAAACCAAACGTATTATAAATAAGACCAATATCTAAATTATTCATCAATGGAATTTAAACACTGTTTTTAAAATCGTCCTTATTTCTTCTTTAAGATGCCTAAAATGGATCCATTGAAAAGTTAAATCATCTCAAATCCCGATTATTTTCCCAACTGTACCTGCAATGGTTAGCTCTATTTTACGGTCGGAAGAGGGGGGCAGATCAGTTGGTGGCTTTGTGTCCAGGGACAATGTGAATTATTGTCCTGGTTTGCATATTATGCTCAAGTTTCGTTGCCTTTCGTTTCGTTTGGTGGGTAATTAAAACGCTTAAAGACGCATCAGTGCGTGACAAATCTAGCTTTTCACTTTTCTTCGGGAAAGGAAAACAGGCAGCAGAAAAAGGGAGTGGGAGTGAAAATAGGAATGGGAGTAGTGGAAGTGGAAATGGAAGTGCAGTCAAGTGGCTAAGTAGCCGCTCAGGCCGTGTCCATTGTTTGCCTTCTGCGAAGTAAAGTTTCTTATACATTTTCAACTTGGACTGCCTTTATAAAAGTTAACTTTTAGGCAATTAAAGATGGTTGGAATTAAATTTTTTGATAATTTTTTGTTTGAAAACCGAGCGATTTATAGTTACAATAAATACACAAGTTAACCGTTTATACATACCGCCTTTTTTTGTGGAACATTTTCTCTGGAAATCATTGCCTGTATTTTGCACATTTGTTTGGTTGATTTTTTAATCAATAAAATGTTAACAGCTATAAATCAACAAGCTGACCCATGTTGCTTTCACAGAAATTAGCGTTTTTTTGATAGAGTTTTTTCGCTTTGTTTATGATACTTTTGCAAAAAGATAAGTAATGTGGTTTTTATCATATGTTAAAGTTGAATCAATGTGGTGGCATGTTGTACTTTTTTAGGATCTAGAGATAAAAGCAGTGTGCGTTTTTTGTAAAACTTTGCAAAGTGGCAAATATAATTGTTTGTAAATATTTTAATCAAAAGTCCTTGCTTTGATTTGATAAAAGAAGGGGTTAAGTTGCCAGTGAACTGGCCAAAGTTATAAAATATTTATAGTAAAAAAATAGCATCAACTAAATTCTATAAATCTCTAGAATATATTTTTAAAGTCGATATTTTGCTATATTTTTAAACTTACATATAAGGTTCCAGCCCCTGAGAATTTCTTTAACCACTTCTTATTGATTTCCATAGAGTTTTGAGTGGCCATCGAGCACATCACTCCATGCCATCCACTGCATTCATTCCATCTTGTCTTGTCATTGTTGCGGGCTCTCCTCCTGCGGGCCCCTTCCTTTGCTGGCTCGGATTTTCCTCCCCGATTTCCACGACTGCCCCGCACCTCCCCCCTCTGGACGTCGTCTGGCCCACTTGAAACTCTGCACAATTCATTCAAGTAAATTCTTATGAAAGAGTTGAAGTTGTGTGGCCAAAGAGAAGCAACATCAGCTGCAGTGAAAGGCACTTGACCAACCCGATGATGGAGGGTCTGCCGATGCTGAAAACTGTTGAATTTCCATCCGCCGCAAGACTCTGGGCAATTAGTGGACGCAGACCGGGGAATTTGTCGCAGATCCACGAAAGTAAAAAGCCAAAAAATGTCTTAATAGCCAAAAGTTGGGCATGCGACAAAGTAAGCGTTCGTGCGTGGCATCAACGTGAAATGCCACCCAGCGGGGCGGGGCTTCTGGGTTGGATATTTGCGGCTCATATGAGTGACACGGCCAGGCTGACTTGTCGTCACCAGAAGGGGCGAAAGGGTGGAAAGAGGGAAATCTGGGAAAATTCAGGAAGCAGCAGCCGGCAGCGCGTGCCGTTGGGAAAGTTGCCAGCCAACGCCAAAAACCGCTCGCCAGTTAGCCAGGCCGCAAGAGAATGCGTGCCTGTGGACAAAACATGTCAGCAGCCTCGTCCCGGCTCGCTTTCTATATCTAGATATCTAGATATATATACATCTAGATATATATATATATATATATATATATATACAGTATGCACTTGCCGTAATTCATAACGCTCTATGAATGAAGTGAAGTGTGGCAGGGCTAAAGTCTATGGCAAATGCTCAGCTGGCAATTATAATTTCCCATTTCGTCGCTGTTAAAAATATGATTCAATTTGTTCTGCCTGGCCCCGGCGAACGAAGCGAGAAAGAGAAATATAATTCATGTTTTTTTACGGGAAAACTAAGCGGTATTTACAGGGTAGATTAGTTGGAAAGATACAATATCTTTAAGGGTATCTTTAGCCTTAAGAAACCTTTTATTTCTGTGATTTATCTTGTTTATGTTATATTTTGTGGAAAGATGCTTTTAAAATGCACTTTTCCAGGGTATTATTAATCTCTCTACCCGATTAAACATTTTTATCAGCGTTTTCCCTTTGCTCTCCAGCCAAAAAAAAAGCAAAAAAAATCCAAGCAACAAATGCGGCATTAAAATTGATTCGCTTACCCGCAGCTCCTGGGGGAAAAAGGGGGAAGACAATGAGAGGCAGCTACTGGAGCAGAGAAAGAGACGGAAGTAGAGACCTTTAGAATCGCCAGAGAGAGATAGAGCGAACCCCCGACTGATGGCTGTCTGGGCTGATTAGACTTAGAGACGAGGATAGACGACGGCGTGTAAATGGCGCCTGGCAAAAGGTGTTGATGATGATGTACATAAAGTGCCGCTGGCTGAACTGCCAGGGGAGTCACGGGGGGTTAAGAGTGAGAGAGAGAGACAGAGAGAGGAAAAATCGGGGGAAAAGCCTAGGGTGAGGGGCTGGTAAAACTGGCTAAAACTTGTCGCCGCGCACGGAAGCACAAAAATTGAATTGACATAACAGTCGGTTGTTGTCCCTTCTCCAGCCGCTGCTGCTCCAGCTCTCATCCTGGTTCTGCTTCTAGCTCCTTCTCAGCCCTTCATCCTGCTGGTGCTCCTGCTCCAGGAATCCCCAGAAACTGACAACAGTTTATGTTGGGCACGACAGTTCGGAGCACGCTTCATAAAATTCATTTCCGCGCCGCCGTCGCTACTTCCCAGCTCCTGCTCCTGCTCCTGCTGCTGCTGCAAAAGTGATTAAAATTATAATTAAACTGTGATGGTTGTCTTTCTCTATCTCTCTTCCACCCACACAGCCATTCTCCATCTCAGTCGTACACAAGGAAAAACATACAAATGATTTAAGAAAAATATATATACACGGCTCCTGTAATCGAAATCGTAAGATTTACAGAGTAAATATGATCTAATTTTGATGAGAAAGCAACTTGATTTGGTTTTATTTTCAGGGAAAATTAATGAGATGTTTTTATTCATAGCAAATAAGGGTTTATGGGGATTTTCGAGGTTGAATTTGCTTATATTTATCAGTTAATCACAGATATTTACAAATTTCTAATTAAAAACAATAGAATTTGTATTAAAAATCGGTCTATAAGTATTCCCCTGTATCTCAAGGTGCACCTAAACCAAACAAATAAGTGAGATCTTCCACTTGAGATCGTGATTTTGGCCTCAGTGTGTGCTCACTCTCCATTTCTGTGCTGCTGCACAGGCAGCCCTAGAAATATTCAATTTAAACTAAACCCCAGCTCTCAAGTACACGCGGCGTATGAGCAATGTCCGAGAGGAGGAACTTTTCCGGGGAGTCCTGGCTAAGTGTGTGTGTGTGAGTGTGTGCAGTATAGTGTAAGTTGGTGGGAAGGCATTTTATGCATTCAACATCCTATCCTGCAGTCTGTCCATGCATTCAACGGTTCATTGGTTGCTATAAATATATAATACGTGACAAATACGTGCCGAGTTCTTTTCAATCCGACTATGGCCCCTCGCCGTACACTCACCTCCTCCTGGCAAACGTGTGTGTGGAGCGTACAAATGTGTGTACAAATCCTTGCCAGAACATTCGCCATTCCTCACACAACGAAAAAAAAAAACGAGGGGCAAAAAGAAAGAAATGGTTAGCAATAAAAGTGTTCAGCGTACTGTTGCATGTGGGCCTGGTGGCAGCGACGGTGGTGGAGCCAAGCACAGGTTGAGTCCAAGATGGAACGCACTTGTTGATTGGCACTCAATGTTGCGTCTTAAAGGATTGATGTACTATGTGGAAGAAGGAGGGAGAATGCTCAGTGTTGCTCGTGGCAACGAGAAACTACAACAACAACTGCAGCCTTGCACGTGCAACATTGCCTTCGCCCACCCTCAACATTGCCACGTTGGCTTCTGTTGTCGCCCACTCACCGCCTTCTTAGTTTTTCCCCACTTTTCCACCCCGCTTTCCTCGTTGTCGTCACACAAAACGCGGCGTTTCGGGGGCCCGACAAATAAGCGGGGAATTTTTAGTGGCAACTATGAATACGGTATTGCTGGGGAAAATGGAGTATACGGTCCTAATAGAATAGCATAGTGATAAGTAGGAATTGCCTGTGGTAACCATGAATATTTAAGGCCATTGGCAATATATAATATTATGGGTCTATGGGATGCAAAGGGAATTTAAGAAGTCTATAAAAATTTTTTTTAGTTTAAAAAAAGGGTTTGGAGTAAATACTAGATTCTTTACTAACTGCATTTTAAATATGACGTATTTATTAAGCTCAAGAAATCATTGTTTTTAATTCAAAAATGTATTCCCAACTACGATTAATATTTGAAGTACTTCTTAGTATAAAAAAGTCATTCGTTTTAATCCAAAATTATATTTATTAATATTAATAATTACCAACTTAGTAATTTAAAAAATTTAAGTTGAAACAAAGCTTTTGTTACAAATATAAAGACCGAGTTAAGCATGCCTTTATGGATTTATTTCAATAAATTAGTCGACGCGTATTTTGTTTAATTTAAAAACCATGATAAATTTGTTGAATTTATATTCGAAATATATATAATTTTGTGCTTTATGGTTTGTATGGTTTCCCCAAAATTGAAACTTATAAATAAATTGCGGAGGCAACCGCTTTCTATTCAAAAGGGCATGCCCATAGTTTGCATAGTTTTTCTTTTCGCTGGAAATCATCAATCCAACCATGCATCTATCCCGGCCATTCGTCCCTTCCTGCTTGGGAGCCATCCATCCTGGCATCCATCCCGGCATCCATCTATCCATCGGCAACAAGCCGGAGCAATGAGCGCGCTTATTCCATTTGCTTAGACATGAACAAAACGGGGGAAAAAATCAGAGGAGGAGGAGGAGCAGCCCCAATCCCTGGCCCAATACCAGACGCACAGGAGGGGGCGGCAATGGAAAAGCGGGATGGGGCTGGAAAAGCGCAAAAAAGGAAACGGAAATTGAAAATCTGAAGCTTTTGGAGAGCGAGTGAGCTGTGAATCCTATTTCAAGTGCAATCTTCAGTCGCAGGTTGAAAGTAATTCAATAGTTGGCGGCTCTGCGTGGGCTGTGGGCCAGGCTCCAGATCCTGCCACTGCCACTGCCACTGCTACTGCTGCTGCTGAGGATTCCCGTCCTAAAGCTGATGCTGCTGCTGCTCCTGGCATTGAATGGCAATCGAGAGTGGCACGTAATGCCAACAATTGCACACCAATGCAAACACAGACTGCTGCCGGGCTGCTCGCCTGGAATGGGGCAAAGGGATACTGGATACTGTATAGTGGTGGGATTGTAATGCGCCAGGGGTAATGTGTGTGGGGGGGGGGGAGAGGAGAAGGAGTAAGGACTAGAGGATCCCCAGCCTCCCCTTAGCCAGCTCATTGCCTGCATGTTGCACAGTGCACGTGCACGTGTAGATAACGTTTACTGTTGCGGCAGCAGCTGCTTACGGCTTACGGTGATGGTGGGGCAAGTTCTCTCTCTCCCCCCTTAACCCCCTTTGGGGAGGTTACATGCCCCCCTTGCTGCCCCGCACTGCCCCACTCCACCCCGTTGCGTACACCAAATTCATTTATGTGCACGCAAATCCCTAATCCCTAGTTTTTACTGCCCGCCTCATGCTCCGGAATCCCCTCGATGCCGCAATTCTCAAAGCGGGAGGATGCGAGGATGCGACACCGACAACGATGCCGACAACATTTGCGGAAATGACTTTTGAGCGGTTCCTCCACGGCATCTGCCAGCGACACTGAAACAGCCTCTTTTCTAAACTACAGAGAGGAAAAAATAATTGATAAAATATGTACTTTTAATCCTTTAAATATGAAAAAGCTATAAATAATATTTCTTTAATGAAATAGTAACTTCCAAATCAATTTCTAATTGCTTTTCTTACGAATTCCGGTGTCCTTTGGCTGCATAATTCTATATTTCAAGCCCTGAGCTTAATGAAATATTTGTAATGATAACTGAATCATTTAAACTTTCTTAAATGCTTATTTTTTTCCTCTGTACAACTCTTCACTATGTCCCTGTCCCAGGCTTAGTAACAAAATTAAAGTTGCGCCTGCCACCAGTTCGTCGTCATCGTCCTCGTCGCTGGCTCGTTCGTGCATCCTGCATCCTTTTCGGCGGATAGTTGATGGCTCCCGGCTGCTGGCTGTTCGCTGCTGGCTCCTGCTGGCTCGACTGGCACTCTAGGTTCTGACGGCTCACCTCACCTCACGCACCTGACGCATCAGCCACCGGCACCGCCTGCGCCCGACACAAGATTGATGTAGCATTCATTTGATGCGGATTAGTATTTTATAGCTGCACTTCACTCCCACGTGGGTCGGTGAAACGCACAGAGTGCTCCTTCACGAGGAGCTCGTCCTGCACTGCTCCTTGTTCCATTCATACTTGGCCAGGTCCTTTTCTTGTTTGCACTTTTCTTGTGATTGGGTGCACTTGGTTTTGGCAGGAATTTTGGATAAATATTTCGAGGAATATGGTTGGATTTATGTTTAGGTGGGAATTTTTTCTGCTTGATATAGTTTTATATTGTTTTAAATTAGAAAATTATATAAATTTCGATTAAAACGGAACATGATAAATAATAATTTTCTGCTCAGATATAAAATTTATTCTTATGAATGTTTAGGGGTTATCGTAAAAATAGCCAGATGTGTCCTTTTATGATTTTTTTAAAAATAATAACAACAAATTTAAATAAGTGATTAAAATTCTAATTTAACAATTTTTTATAAATGCTTTTAAGAAGTAAAATCTTTTATAATATTCTGACACCTTTGAATTTGTGAAAAACAGAATAATATCAATATTTTTTTAACTTTGGCAGCTTTAAAGGTAAAAAAATTTAATCAAAAATAATTTCCAGATAAGAAAATGTAATTTCTTTATCAATTAAGTTTCCCAAACAAATGAAAAAAAACTTTTGCCTTAGAAAATATAAACATTTTATTAAAATTATGCCAATAAGCTCAGCTCTCTAAGGGTAGTTCAATCTTCGTCCTTTGAAGACAGGTTTTCCTGCTATCCCCCTGGCCTCCCCGCTGTTCTTGTTCCTGTTCCATAATTTTTTTTTTGCTTGGCTCGCATTCCTTGCAATTGATTGCTCCCTTCCTTCCCCTTGGCCCAATGTCCAAAGTCCATGTGCGTTCGTGTGCCCCCTTTGATTGGGGTCAGCTATTGACAGAGGCGTGGGGTGAAAATTGGACCAAGGAGGGGGGATGACTCTGGTGGCTGCGCCCGGGGGCTGTTGTTGTTGTTTTTGTTGCTGTTGCCGTTGTTTAGCTGCTAAGTTGCTTACTTGATTTGTAGCACAAATTCAATTCAATTGGCTCGCACTTTGGTAATCAATAGCATCTGACCCCTGGATTTGATTTCACTCAGCAACAAAGTTTTCAATACCAATCCTATAATGCTATATATGTATGTACATATAACACCCCGTCTTTGTGCTGAAATTGCTCAACATTTGCTTTGAATTCATTTATACTAATTTAGTGTAGCTTTAACTGTGAGAAAATGCTAAAAACTTTGACAGGAATTATTTAATCTGGATTAATACCATGATTTAGGGTTTTTGAGTAATTTTTAATTTGGTTAGATTTTTAAGATGGAGTGAACACACTCTTTTCTTTCATTTATTTATAAATTATTAAAAAGTTTACGTATATAAATGACTATAAATTTTGTTATGAAGAAAGAGATAACTTCACATTTAATTCCCTTGATCTCTATTGTTTATATATTTTTAAAGGTTTTGTTTGGAAATTTAAAAGATCCTTTTAAATTGCTACCTTTTGAGGTTACAATTCCAATATTATAAGATCTATATTTTACCCTCAATTTTTCTCAGTGCTAATGGGCCGTCAATCATCTTGTTGGACAGTGTAAATCGTTTGCTGCCTGCTCGGTTTGATTTGTGGACTGTGTGTGGGTTGGGATCTGTGAGAGGTGGTTTTCTAAGGCATAACCGCAGGCTAGATGGAATTCCGAGCTACGGGTAACGTCTCCCAAACGTCGTCGTCGTTGCTGCAGCGCCGCTGCAAATTAATTAATTTTGACGAGACCAAGGAAATGGCAACCATTTTTCCTGACTGACTGACTGCCTGCCTGCCAGCCCGTCTGCCTGCCTGCTTGCCCCCCGGCAGCCAGTCTGAAGCCTTGAAGTCCCGATGCCCCAGCATCAGTTCAGTGGCAGCGGCAGCTTTGGCAAATATAAATTGTGTGCCCGGGTATGCAAAGGCTAAGCCACGCCCCCTCATCCCTCGATGGCTGCTGATGATGGGTGTGAGTGTAATTACTTGCACACCTGTCGACAGCTACACACATTTACTCACTCATTTAATAGAGAGACAGGTGGGGGCGGAGATGGTGCACGCAGAGAAAAATGCAGGCAAATCAATTGAAAAATTCTAAGGTGTCAAAAGAAATCTGTGAGTGAGCAAATCAATTTAAATTGTGCTGAAAAGTATGCTACAGAATATTCCGAAACCTACTTAATATCTTATAGCATACTTTTAGACACCTTTTATATAGATTTTAAATCTCTAAAGATTTTTTTTAAAGCATTCTCTTTTTTATTTAATAATTATTAGGTTTAATTTTACATTTAAAATTCCATTGGAAATTTTTTCCTATGCAGAGGTAGAGCTCAAAGTTATCCAGAGCCTCAGCTGGCGGGTTAAAGTAATTTCGACCGCTCTACGAAGCCATTACAAGTCGCCGACTGGCAACTGCCAACTGCCACAATTGCAAATGATTTTCACTTTCGGATCGAAATGAATACTCCGCTATTTGGAGGAGTTGGTGGCCCCCATTCCCTTTGAATTCCACCTTTCGTGTGGAGAAGCTGGAAAGCATAAATTTCCTTGCCACACTCGCAAATACACACACACACACACATAGTGTCGGGCACAGATATATAGAAGGAAGGTATATCTGGGTATATTTAGACACACCTTCGCCTCGCCGCCACATCCTGCCACCTATGGCATGTCCTGACTGAAGGAAGGCAGCGCTAAATGTTGCCGCTCTGCCTGATAAATGACCCTTGAACACCTTTAAGTCTCCACTTCGCATCCCCGCAATCCCGGAGCCAAAAACTTTGGCCTGACCGCCCTCGAGGCATATAAATTGAAAGCTATTTATCATACACACGCCACACACACTTATTCCAAGGGAAAGTGAGCCCGGACCAAGCTCGGCTGGGTGTGCGTATGTTAACTAAGTTTTTGGTTGCGCTTGGTTAGGCCCAGGATTCGTTATATGGTCTTCGGTATATTCCCAGGATTTCGTACTTCGTTTGCTCCTTGCCCGTTTTGGAGAATAATTTCAGGAGCAGGAAAATTGTAGATTGTGAGACTGGAGAAGCGATATTGATCAGTTTGTGAGTACACCCCTTAAGGGGGAATTAGATTTCAAGGATCTATAAATGGTGTCATCTTGAATATTCCTCTGATTTTATATTTTATTTTACGTAAAATAGATGAAAATTGGAAGAAGTTTTACAAAAATAAATAGATTTAAATATTTTAATTAAGAAAGGTTATGCTTAACAGGTAAAACATAGATTACTGTTGAATTTTAACTCCTTAATAAATGTATACAATTATTAACACAAGAAATAACTTAGAAGGTTTGATGAGGCATCTCAAAAATATTAAGCTATTATTCTTTGATTTATAATATACTTGGTATTAAATTAAAAATATGACATAAAATATTAAGTCAACTTTAAAATAATTATAACAAAGTTACTACAAGAGCTTTCAAAGAGTACAAATCAAGCTCGTGTTCATTCCAATTATCCTTGTCATCAAAATCTCGGCCAATAATCTATGTTGATCACGTTTATTCCCAGATAAATCCACATTTGGTCACATTCTGCACGAGGAAACCATAATACCCCACTTCATCATGGGCATGTCA
>VNJR01003057.1:0-10698 GCA_008042585.1 Drosophila punjabiensis | reverse complement strand
CAATGGGTACTAAGTGTGTTGGCTATTTCATTATTATCAAGAATGTTTTGTGTGGGGTTATTGGGGTCAGTAAGGCAATGAATGTTGTGTCGTGTTTTTAAGCCACAGAAGCGGTTTATGTTTGACCATATTTTGAGGGTCGAGGACTTTGGGCTTATTTCAGCTGTAAAGTCTTGAAAAGATGTTCGTTTCCTAATTTTTATTTCCCGTTTAAGTTTGGCGTTTGTTTTTTTGTATGCAAGGATGTTTATCATGTCAATGTTTCTGTTTAGAGTAAGCCAAGATAAGTTTTTTTTTCGATTTTGAGTTTTTGAAGGGTTTGGTCCCACCATGGANAGGTGTGATATTTTTGGATGGTTTAACTGCAGTTTGGTGATCGGAGATGCAAGAAGGTGGTTTTGTGGGTATTGTTGCATTTTTGGTTGGTTGTTCTGCCAATATGGTAGAGTATAGTGCTGGTTGGTTGATGTTTCGGGTGTAGTATATTTTAACGGCTGTTTTGTGGTCAACTTTTTCTAGGGTTTTGATTGATGTCAGTTCTTTTTGCTTTATGAATGCTGGGCATGCTTTGTCAATTGGGCTGTGTTTGTTGGTAGGGCGGTCGAATTTGCAGTTTATGCAGAATTTATCGTTGGTACATGTTTCGTCATTGGATGTGTGTTTCTCTGCGGAGCAGTTGTTGCATAGTGTGTTTGATTTGCAAGCTGTTGTGGGGTGACCAAGTCTGAGGCAGTTGCGGCATCTGAGCGGGAGTGTTATGTAGGGCGTATGTTTACTTTTTCATAACCAATCATCATTGTATCTGGGAGTGTCAGTGATGCGAAGGTTATAATGATGAGTCCGGTTTCTTTCAGTTCGTTTTTATCCATTTTCTTGATTTTTCGTATTTCTGTGTTCAGTATAATTTCTTCTTCGATGTATCTTAGATCATTTGAGTAAATTACTCCCTTGGAAAAGTTAAGAGTACTATGCTCACTAACTGATACGGGAAAGTCATGGAAGATTTTAAGCTTTATGAGTTTAATGGCCTGGAGAGTGTCTTTGGTCTTGATTAGTAGACCGCCAATTCTTGTTTTTTTGCACGATTCCACTGCACCATTGCATGTATAGTCAATTACTTTTTTGATTAGGAAGGAGCATACTTTATCAAATGTTTTATTTTCTGTTCTGTTTATGTTGATGAATTTGGGGCCGGAGTCGCTTGACTTGAAAAGTCGATTTACATCGGGAGGCATTGTTGTTGTTGTAGGGCTGGTGGCCTGCTGAGGTTTTTGGAACTGTTCAGTAGTTGTTTTGTTATTGCTTTTTTTTCGAAATTTATTTTGTCACTTGTACACTTGTTTTTGTTGTAGTTATTGTTTTTAACTGATAAGAGTTGGGTTTGGGGCTCGCTCGCTAGTCACACGTCTTTACTCCTCAAAGCTTAGAGTGAAACTGACAGATGACAATTAAGAGCCTCTTGGAAATTCAAATTATCCTGCTGACTCATATTTAATGGAATTATATTAGTCATATGTTTTTGGAATAACTCAGACAAATTAGACGTTATACAATCAATGAAAGTGCGACTTGCTTTATCACCTGTCTTTGAAACATACTTATCTACATTAGAGTTAAATGTACACTTTATGTAGTAGGCAAATACTACTGGTATATGCTTATTTATAATTTGTCATTTCTCACTTACTAATATACTTGTCGGCTCCAGTATACATTCAAAGTCGGCATAGACTATGAAGGGGACCTCCAGCTGGCGATGATAATTTTTATAAAACAGCTCCGTCGCATTGGGATGTGGTCCTTCGGTCACCACTTTGCTGCATTCTTCTTTATGCCTTCCAGCCCTTGCATCGCTAGTAGAATAGCATAAACATTTGTTGCAGAAGAAAAGCTTTATTTTCTGCTATCCCATTAGAGCTGAGAGTAGTCTGTAAAAATAAATATTTTTATTAAATAGTTTTCAAATTTTATATAATATTTATTATTATTTTTTTTTATTTAATTTAATTTAATTTTATTTAATTTTATTTATTTTTTTTTATTTTTATTTAAATGTACATACCTTGACATGTCTGTCACGTAAACGAAATGTCCGTCAATATCGGAAGTTGCTCCATCCACATATAATAAATTTATAGGGAATTTCCTTTCCACCATATCGGCATAGTGAGGTCCCATGATTGTATTGGATTTCTCATCGTAGGTGAATACATTTATACTAATGTGTGGATTTTGAGGAGAGAACTTTTTGACATCATCCACCTTCAGCGGAAAATCTAAACCAGTAAAATCCAGTTTAACGGTTCCTTCAACGTATATAACTGGTGATTCAATTTTCACCTTATATATTGGGGTTCTCTGCGGCTTTTTGCTGGTTGTAAAGCTTGATAATATTGCCCACTTAAAACAATATACATCATTGTTTTGAACATTTATCACTGCCTTTCTATTAAACAGCTTTTCAGGGAGTTTAAAGTAAGCTGATCCTTTTAATGGATCACACTTGACAATAAACTAAATCGATATAAAAAGGAGAATCAAATTATTGCGTAGCAATCAAATATTATATATTGAGCCACGCGATTACACCGACCTCGGCAGCAGCAACTACACCTGCAGAGACGACAGCAACGGCAGCGACGGCAGCGACGACAGCGACAGCAGTGCACTATGGGGTTTTTGACCACTTTTTGTGGCATTTAATCATTTTTTAAAAGTGCTCTAATTAAAAAAAAATTAATTGGAATGTATTAACAGAACATCAAACTGTTATGCCACATACTCAAAATGTTAATACTTAACAGCATATGTTAGCATAACAGCTGTAAAGTCAGCTGTTGCATCCGAAAGTACGAGCGCTAAGTTTGCAATTTTTACGAAGTGATCTTTGTAATTAAACTATTTGTGTAAAACACCATTTGTAACGGAAAAAACTAATGGATACTGATTTGACATGTTTGTCATACATGTTAAATGTATTATTTGTTAAATTTGTGCGTGTTTATACTAACATTTTGCCATTTTATAAATGCACCTTAAGGTGAATTTTGGGAAACAAATTTAAACTTTGAGAAGAGTTTTGAAATAGAAGTTTGCATTAGTTTTTAATGCGTCAAAGTGTATGCTGTAGCGTTGTCAATTCTGAACAAAAGGCTATTAGTCTTATGCACTTTTGCGCACTTTAGGTGCAATTTGAATTTTTCTTAGATAACCTCACGTTCTCCAACGCCGATTTGTATGGCATTTGTATGGAAAAACACTGAAATCCGGTATTTCGGTCAGATAGGTTCTAGGGGAAAAGTTATCCGATTAAGATAAAAATTGGTATATCGTGTTAAAAGAGCAACAAATTTCAGCTCCTTAAATTTCATAAATTTATTTTTAGTTTTATCAGAGCGTTCCTATGGGAGCTTTAGAATATAGTTTCCTGATCCGAACGATTTTTATACTATATGTGCCTAAGTACAAATAATGACGGTAGGTAAAGTTTCATGTCGATATCTTCAAAACTGACTGAGTTATTAATTAATGCCACAAAAACTGGTCAAAAACCCCATAGTGCAGTGTAGACAGCGACTGCAGCTACTACAGCGGCAGCGACGACATCGACAGCACCGTCAACCAGCCCCCACCCCTACAACATCGGCAGCGGCGACCACCCAGCGGCGACAACAACACAACACCAGGCAGATAAGAAATTCTTTAATCAATATTATTTGATAATTAAACAAAAAACAAATAATAGGAATAGCAATATGAAAATAATTTTTTAAATATAAGATTTCTTATTAAGTGGAAGCCAATATATATAAAAAAAAATAATAATAATAATTATAATAAAATAAAAAATAAAAATATATTTTATAATATTTTATCGAAATTTTCGTGAAATTCGGCTTGTCTCTTCAGATTAAATCACTTTAATAGGAATTAATGAAAAATAGCTAATACATTTTTTTTTTTAATTTTGGACTTATACCACTCAGGGGCTCATATAAGAAAAAAATATAGTAGAATATATGAAGTAAATATCTCCGAACAAATTTTAGACTTTCTGAAAAGACAGGCGGAGTTAAATAAGGTATGTGGGGAGATGGTTAATAGCCATGGAAAAGGAGCTTTGAGCCGCGTACGAACAAAATATGTCTACAAAAGAAGCGCAATGCCAGTCAATTTTTGAACGAAAAGTTAGATATCCAAAATGAAAAAAGGGAGACCTTAAGAATTAGGAAAAATAAAATTAATTTCCTCTGGCAAAACATTTCCGAGCTAAAAACAAAAGTAGGAGAATGTAGCCTAGATGTCGATTTGACCCTTAACGAGTTGGAATTCGATATTCAAAATATTTCATCTGAGATTAATGAACAGATGAAGAAAAAAGTCGATATAAAATTGAAGGGTATTGGTAAAATTCCGGATTTACCGACCCTACCAAAAATCGAGGTGCCCACATTTGGCGGCGATTCCAAAGAGTGGGACCTTTTCCATGAATTATTCATGGAATTAATTCATTCTAGGGAGAGCCTCAGTACCTCCTTAAAATTTAATTATTTAAAATCGGCTTTAAAAGGAGAAGCTCGAAATGTGGCCGCCCATCTTTTAATGGGTACCGCCGAAAATTACGAGGCCGCTTGGGACCTTTTAACCAAGCTGTACGAAAATAAGCGTAAAATATTTTCGGAACAATTAAGTCGCCTAATGGAGTTATCAATTTTAAATATTGATTCTGTTAGGCAAATGAAATCCTTCATCGACACCATTAATGAAGCGATACACATTTTAAAATTGAAGGCCACTCTGACCGATGAAGTTGATGTGTTATTTGCTCACATGGTACTCAGAAAATTTAATACACAGACTCTCCAATTATATGAGAGTCATATTAAGAAGACAAAAGACATCCAGAATTTATCGGATGTTATGGATTGGAGCAGCGACTGAGTTCGACTAGCTCTGTTCAGGAAGAAAAACCTGTAAACAAAAATACACATATATCCCAAAATTTTTGTTCTTCCGAAAATTTTAATTTCTCAAATAAAAATAATTATTCAGATGAAATGTGCCCAGTCTGTAATATGATAGGACATACAGTGACTTAATGTTATTAATTGAAAGGATGGACTCCTAAAGAGCGATTTGAATTCGCGAAAAGTGTGCAACTATACACAAAATGCCTAAAATATTTGAATGGCAAGAAATGTGAGTGCGAATATTTTTGTTCGCATTGTAGCAAAGGACATAATACAATGTTACATTTTTCAACAAGAGAATATGTTAACACTTTTGTGACGTCCAAACAAACATTGCTTCCAACAGCAATAATAAAAGTATTAAAATAAAAAAGTAAAAAATTTTAGAGCGCTGATTGATTGTAATTCTCAAAGCACTATCATTTCAGAAAAGGCAGCACAAATTTTGAAACTGCCAAAAATTAAATCAAAAACTTAAATTAGTGGCATTTCGGCTACAGATACATGTGTGTCAAAATATAAAATAATATTAATGATAAACGGCTTCAACTCAAAGAAGCCATTGGTAACTGAGGCAATAAAACTGGCAAAGTTAATGAAAGCCCTACCTATAAATGAGATAAATCTAGATAAATCCAAATGGCAACACTTTGCATTAGCTGACCCGGACTTTAATAAGCCAGGTCGAGTTGATGTAATTATTGGAGCAGATTTGTATACACATATCGTGAAGAGAGGTTTAGCAAAAATTGATGGCTTATTAGGCCACAATACTAGTTTTGGGTGGATTGTTTCTGGATCCACTAAGTCGAATATTAAAAATTCAATTGCCACTTCTATTGTTTTCCCAAATGAAAATTTTAAGAAAGTTCGGCACAAAATATATTATAAATTTATATGTTTTCAGTTATATTTTGTTCTGCTTGTAATATTATAAGACAAGCAAGATTATTTAATTAAAATTTTTTAGTATTAGGGCAAAATATTTAAATAGATTGACCGTTAAATATAGATTCGATTTAGGCCGATGAAATTAAAAATAATAAGTTTGATTATCAGCTTACATACAGATATACCGAAAATAACCATTTAAGGCGATTTAGGCCAAATCCATAAACTATAGTTTAGAAATAGCTAGACTGTCAGAAGAGTTAAGGCGGTTACACGAAAGCCACGTTGAATTAAAAGGTTTAAATGTCCATCATATATCTGGCCATACCTCCTTAATTAAACGGGGAAATACATGGCCACTGCGTTGGTCTTTTTATATATAAGAAATTCAATGTTCATTTTAAGTAGGGAGTAAAATAAATAAAGTCAGTTTGAAATTATAACTCAGCAAATGTAGACGTGTTTTTATTTAGCACTGTTTTACAGTCATTTTGGTCTGGAATGACTTTATTTCCACAAGAGTATCATGCTCCTTTGCTAACATGAACTCACCAAACAATTCAAAAAAAAATTTGGATGAAATGTGTAATAAAAGGATTTGCTTCATTTGAGGGATTAAAGCAATGCCTGCAACACTGAGGAATTCGGATGGATTTCTGATTCCCAACCCCTCATTAATGAACATATATTGAAGGATCCGTCCCTTAAATCCATTAATTAACTCCTTCACTCTTCCATCCACAGGTCGGGTTGCACGAATTTTATGCTATTCTGTGCGCTTATGGGTTCTCATTTTCACACCCAATGGCAGATCCATTTCGCAGGTTTCACAGCTATTTCCGTTGTTGGAGGTATTGCTACCGTTTGTGGTTTAGGAGGCGTTGTTGGCGTTTGTCGTATTCTTGATGATGTTGTTGTTTTTTTTTTTATTTGCTTAAACAATTTTTTCGTTACACTTCAAAACTTGTTCACTATTTAAAATTGAAGTGATGACGAAGACCGGCGTGTTTATTTCGTTTGGAGCACAAACTAAAAGTAAACCCCAGGCTCTAGGACTCTTTTTTTAGGACCTGTAGACTCATTCACCTGAGTTTCCAAAATTTTGACTCGGGTTTTGCTCTCAAGCTGACCGGGCAGGAAATAGACCGTTTTATCTTGGGTGGTGCCTAGTGGGTGATCCTTTTTTACTCATTCCTTATGTAAGAGTGAGGTCGAGCCGACATCAAAACTCTCGACATGAAGTCACACATGCAGTCCCATACCAAAGCAGAGTTAAAAAATGGATGGTTTTCCCACACCAGCCTCACCCCTTATGTGAAATTAGTCTCTTCTAAGCTGAACACCCGAGATTTCATTCATCTCGTTTGCAGGCTATGAACGTTAAAGGAGAATAGAAGTGGAAAGACCAAATCCCTTTTTTCCCATTCGTCCCTCTTGAGTTTTGGATCGCCGGTGAGTGTCCTTTGGTTGAAGGCTCACCCAAGCGACCCTTTTTTATCACAGGTAAAAATCTCGGGTGACTGCGACCTTTTCATCCCTTCCTCTTGAATGCATTGTGGGATTGCAGGTGTACACAGGCTTGTTCGCTCGCGTGTCCGAATGCAGGTGTACACAGGCTTGATCGCTCACGTTTATCCTTTCTTCTTTAATGGACTCGCGTGCTCAGGTGCACCCTCCATCCCTCTTCCTTTCTTCTTTAATGGACTCGCGTGCGCCCTCCATCCCTCTTTGGTATGGGATTTAATTGTGGGAAAAATGATCGGACGCTGCGCATTACATACCAGTGGGAACGAATTCAAACAGAATTTATTAAAAATTGACCAGAGATCCATTCCTCAATATATTTGTTTGTTTTCCTATGACAGTGTTCAAATCCACGGCTTTGCTGTTGCATCGAGTCACGCCTATGGCTGCTGCATTTATATTCGTTCCGTGGCTGGGACAAATAGTTTGTCAAGACTGCTAACCGCCAAGTCGAGAGTGTCCCCCTTTAAGACAAAGTCGATTCCAAGCCTCGAGCTGTGTGTAGCGCATCTGTTTGCCAAACTATGGGTTCAAGTATTGTCATTGCTTAACAAATTAGAGTTTGAAAGCATTAACTTCTGGTCGGACTCCCAAGTCACTTTATACTGGCTAAAGAGGGATCCGTCCACTCTAGCAACATTTGTTGCAAATAGAGTTTCTGAAACTCAAGAGCTCTCAGAGAATGTTGTCTGGCGACATGTGCCCGCGGAAGGTAATCCAGCCGATTTAGTATCACGTGGAACAGATATAGAGGGTTTAAATGTACGCTAAGGGAAAACGGACCAGAATTTTTACTTCGACATTCTAAAGAGTGGCCTTTTCATCAGACTGAAGTTTCACCAGAGTTACAGTTGTCAGAGAGCAAGAAAACGTTGCAGTATGTTCCGTCACAACAAAACATCCGAATGTCTTCATTGAGCTTGCTGGAAGATGTTCGTCATTTAATAAACTCTTGCGAATTATGGCATATGTAAATCGGTTAATTCAAAGGAAGAAACATAATGGCGACGTTGTTATCTAGGCTATCGAATTAAAGTTATTGTTCCTAAGGATGGTCTCAGAATATCAAAGAGCTAAGTTTGGCTCAGAATATGTCAAGTTAGAGAAATCATACACACTAGCGAACAAGAAGGCGTGACACTTCCCCAATTAGTTGGGGAAAGGTTGTTAAAGGCGCCAATTCCGTATGATGCCAAATTTCCTCTATTACTGTCCTCAAAATCAGAATTTGTTTCTCTATTTATTTGAGATCTGCATCTGACTCATTACCATGCCGGTGCCAAGGTGATGGTATCACTTTTGAGACAGCAGATATGGCTAATCAATGCGCGAGAAGCATGCACGAAAGTTGTCCGTAGCTGTGTCCACTGTTTTAAATACAAACCAGTGCTAATGAATCAGATTATGGGAAATTTGCCAGCCAATAGGGTCCCCTTTTTGGTTTGCGGATTAGATTTTTGCGGACCATTTTATGTGTCACAAAACCCCCTTTCAAGACGTATGTTGCCGTTTTCGTGTGCTTTTCGTCAAAGGCTGTTCACCTTAAGCTCGTTGTAGATTTATCCACCGTTTTTAAAAGGTTCGTCGGAAGGAGAGGGTTGCCGGAGAAGTTGTACAGCGACAACGCCACGAACTTCGTAGCAGCGAGCAACGTTCTCAAGGATCTGAGCATTTCACCACAGTTAGGAGCAGTTGAGAGGGTATCGCGTCGTATCGGGTATCGCGTCGCCAGGCAACGACCCCAACGATGGAGAAGCTCTGACTCCAAAACATCTGCTAATCGGACAGCCTCTGATAGCGCTGCCGCAAGAATCCGGCACAGGCGAAACCTCCAGCAAGGCCAGTTGCGGATATTTGAGGCGGTGGCGAATGCTGTCCGATCTCAAGCAGCAGTTCTGGGCCAGCTGGTCCAAGGGCTACAACGCCAGCCTGCAGCATCGCAACAGTGATGCGTCCGCGATCTGAAGGTCGGGTGTCTGGTGCTCGTGCACGAGGACAACATGCCCCGCAAAGGTGGCTTACAGGCCGCGTGGTGGCAACAACAGTCGGTGGGACGGGAAAGTGCGTGTGGCGGATGTACTGACGTCCGGAGGCGTCATCAAGCGCGAGTTACCGCCTCAGCACATTCCATCGGCGTTTCCCCACCTAAACCCCTACGGTCGACAAGCAACTAGAAGCCAAACATATTATTTTGCAACTAAGTTGCCAACCAAACAAACATCGCGGCACTGCTGAATCCAAGTCCCATATATGCATCCGGTCCAATTACAATCCATTCCGCTAGGTCAGCATATTTTATGTAAGCATTAAGCTTTGAGCAAAGAATTATAAAATAAAGAAATCATTCTGGTTTTCAACTCCAAACAATCCACTTCAACATTTATTTGGTCGGGTGTACTCCGGGATAAATCATCGCAGAACCTACTTAAGATAACTGGCGCAGTCGGTAGCTTTCGTCAACGAACGGATTCAACCAAGGACAGGAAGGACCCGGGACGGCGGAAGGATTCAGGAAGAAGGACAGATGTTCTGGATTACATTAAGCATTATTATGTAAGAGAGTGAGTAGAGTGAAGTGGGTGACATGGAGTGAACAAAAAAAAAAAAAAAATAATATAGTAAATATAGATAACTCAACAAAAGTAAATGAATAATTAATGGATAAATATGGCCAAAGATAAGTTAGAGCAGTGGAATAATAAAAAGATAATAAAGAGAAATACGAAAGTGGAAAATTAAAGTTTAAATTGATATGAAACATAAAAGCGAGAGGAGTTTGGAAATTTTAGTTAAAGAAAAAGATGAAGTGAAAAAGTTCAAAATTAAATGACCGTGGCCAGACGTCGGCTCGATCGTGGTGACGGACGGTTCGGGGTTGCGTCGAGCGGTTCGGACAGCAAGCGGTTGTCGCCAAGAGCGGCGACGGTTGCGGGTCGATGGTTCGGTGCACCGAGCGTTTGGTCGAACGAACGAGTTCGAAGGGCGACGACGGATGGTTGCGTTGCAGGTAGTTTGACGTCGGAGTGAGTGGCTCGATCGAACAAGGTTGTACACAGACGAAGAACGGTTGGTTCGACGTCGCGGTGCTGGTTTGGTCGAGGTGCTCGTTCGGCGTCGGCAGTAGTCGGGTGATTGGAGATGCCTCGGGTCTGGTGGCCAACAGGGGCCAACAAGTTCAAAGTAAAATAGGGTACAGAAGCGATTGTTTTGAACGGTTCGATCACACGGTAGACCGTCTGTACAGTGGACTCCAAGCACGAGGGCCAAAACAAGAAGAAAAATGTAATTCAATTGCCCTGTTCGCATGTATTAG